>NAJN01000271.1:0-28118 GCA_005059845.1 Cryomyces minteri
TACCCGGTTGTAGTGTAAGGCAGACCCTTTGATGTGGCTGATCCCTTGTCTCAGGAGCCAAGCGCAACCACAAAAAGGCCCTAACCGCTGTTATTGCTATACTGCTGTGTAAACCGCAGCCCGGAGGGGTCGGAAACTGGCGCAGTCGCTTTGAGGTGATCGCCAAACTGCTCCAGATTTGAGCACACGCACACCTGTCGCCGGTCTAGAGTTCGGCCGTCAATACGCACGTCAAGTCAGAAGGTATCTGGACATCCGTTAGAGCAACCGATCGGCCTATGAAGGGCGACCACAAAGCAAGATCGCGAAAACCATGAATGAAAAAACGTCTTCATAGTATTGCAGATCAACATAAGCGAGGGGGGAGGCAGACGGCCTGCGCATCTCGCGCGACTCGGTGTAGCGGAACGTAGCGGGGTGTAGCGTCAGGATCAGGAATAGACACAGGTGACGAAACTGTTGAGTAAGACGGGTACCTTAGAGCTTCATTTTAGAGGCCACACGTGTGAAGCTTGCCCAACGAAAGTACCTGGCAGAAGCCACTAGGAATGCGTGCAAATCGCCACGACACCGCAGATGTCGAGTGATTTTGCGCAACGTCATCTCACGTTTGACGGCTTTTTGTCGCAGACCTGTCAAGCTGGACTAAGGTACGGTTGGACCCGACAGCCTCTGCCGAGCAGCGGCAGCCTGACGACCGCCAGGGTGGCAGGCTTCGTCTAGGGCGAAGCCGACTAGGCATAGTCTACGTCCTTGGTGAGGCATCGCAGCCGGTTCCGCGCTGTCAAAGAGGAGTCAGGCTCAATTGGTGTGGCGTTTCTCTCTCGTGACCGCAACGCTTTCCGTACACGCATGCCTCTGCACAGCCATTGGCCGCAGACTGTGCCCTTCCTTCATCTTCCTCTTTCAATTCTCCAAGACATTGCCAGAGACGTGTTACACAAACCTATGGGCGCGCTCGAGGATCTCTTGCACGTCTCGCCGTCCCAGCAAAAGTCTATCTGGTGCAAAGAGCCCGCTCGGTAGGACCTTCAGTGCCCTTGAAGTCTCTAGGATTCGTATCTGCGGAACATGAGGCTGTTCTGGACGTTCAAGTAACCTCAGGCTTGCCCTAGTCTTGCGCGCCGTTCGGGCCGCTCATCGGTGGACCCAGGCCTCCGATAACGGCGTATCTCGCTACCGATTTTCCACCTGGAGATTAGGTGCCGTGGTTCGATCTCGAGTACATTAATCGTAAGACCGCATTTAGAGTCAGCATGGCGAGGAGTGGCAGAGACAGTTGGACAAGAAGCTCTAAACAAGTGTTTTACAGATATCTACAGTCTCGACACAAACCCGCTCCTGTCGACCTTGACCAAATAGTCCTTGGTAATATCCTCGACCTTCGTCGTCCCCGCCAATCCCATGCACAGTTTGATCTCATCCGAAAACAGCCTCAAGCACAGCTCCACGCCCTCCTGGCCCTTGTACGCCAGTCCCCATAGCACTGGCCTGCCGATCCAGCAGAAGTCGGCACCCAGTGCCAGCGCTTTGAACACGTCTGTCCCGTGCCGTATGCCGCCGTCGACGTGTACCGGGATCTTGCCTCGCACGGCAGCCACGACCTCAGGTAGCGCATCTAGGGTCGCCAAGGCGCCGTTGAGCTGCCTTCCGCCGTGGTTGGAAACTACGATCCCGTCCACGCCGTGTTGGACTGCCAAGAGCGCGTCTTCGGCCGTGGCGATGCCCTTCACCCACACTTGCATCTCCGGCGCGCACTCCTTCTTCAACCATTCTATATCGCGGTCCCAGCATAGCGTCGGGTTTGCGGCGTGGGTGTGAAAGGTGATGGGGCCCCGAGGCGGCGTGCGGTTCTCGCCATCGTGATAACCCGGCGCGCTCTCGGTCTTGTGCTCGTCCGACTTGGCCGAGCTCGAACCGTCCATGACCGTCGCGGCCGCGTCCGAGCTCGGGTCTTCGGTGAAATTGGCGATCTTGTACGGCTTCGGCAGCTTGAATTGGTTGCGGATCTCCAGGTTGCGCCGGCCTAGCATGGGCGTATCGACGGTGAGGAAGACGGCTTTGTAGCCGGCCTTCTTGGCGCGGGCGATCAGCTTTCGCGAATGTTCCCGCTCTTCGAAGAGGTAGAGTTGCAGGACGTGGGGCGTCGAGCCTATGGCTTCAGCAACGTCTTCGAGAGTGGACGTCGCGAACGACGAAAGTCCCATCACCATGCCGGCTTTCTTACAGGCCCGAGCAGTGGCAATCTCGCCGTCTGGATGCGCAAGGCATTGCATCGCCGTAGGTGCTATGCCCAGAGGAACGGAGCTGCGGAAGCCGAAGATGGACACAGAAGTATCGATCCTGGAAATATCTCGTAGGACGCGAGGACGTATGCGGTATTTGGCGTACGCCTGGATGTTCTCGAGCAGCGTCGAGCCCGAGTCGGCGCCTTCGTTGTAGTAGTCGCGTGTCTGTTTGTCCATGCGTACTGCGGCGTGCTGTTCGAGCTCCTTAATGGTGAGGCAATTGAGGTCGTGCATTTGCTCGCCCTTCGCTGGAGCCGCCATCTTTGCTGTTCGGGCGGTACACACACGAGCAAAGATGAATTTGCGGGGACGGCGTGACTGTATAAGTGCCGTCGAGTGGTGGCATCATGACGCGCATCAGAGGAAGCCGAAATAGTGTGGGGTAAAGCTTCCATATTGCCGAACGCTAGTGGTGACGTCGGTGAGGCTTTGAGACACGCCATCTCGCCTCTCATGTTCTCCGCGGTAAATGAGAGGGTTCTATGGACCTCGGGCGTCCGTCGTCATCCGCTAGATACTTAGGTACAGCAGTAGTCGCCGGCTGATCGACTTCCTGTCAGATCCCCATGCAGTCTGGACATGCTAATGTAAGATCTGCCCCGGCCTGGAATTAGCCGCCGTCTCCACAAAGTCGCGGGTTCTTGCAGCCTTGGAGCATGGGGCACACTATATCAACAGAAGCGACGACAACTACCCGAAAGGTCAAAGTAGCAGCACGGTCCCAAGAGAGACGTAATATTGGATACGAAAGAATGGAAGCCAAGCTTCCGAGTGCGTTTGTTATCGTTCATTCCCACATTTGTAATTCATCCTCATCGTAATTCGTGAACATGTCCACTCAGGAGTCTGCACACGCCTCCAATAGCTTCTTTTGGCATTCCACTGCAGCCTTCGCGAATGGTTCCATCTCGTACTCCTTTCCCTTGCCTTCTGGCCCACCGTCAAAGACCTCGTACGAGAACCATCCACGGAAACCCGTCTTCAATACCGCCTTCGTCACCTTGACTACAGGCAGATATCCTTCGAACGGCAATGGTCGAAAGTCATGGCTCCACCGTCCTCGCGGTCTGAGTCCGTCCTCACCGACCTCGTTCTTGAATGGTTCTTTCGGCTTGTATGCGTCTGAAATCTGTAGGAAATAGATCTTGTCCTTCGGGACCTGCTCACTCAGATCGTCCAACGATATCTGGAAGTCTTCCTCGAGCATCTCTCTTCTTTCAATTTCCAGGAGGCCAGACATGGTAGTTGGATCGGCCCACTCTCCGCCCGCCGTCTGGAATGTGTCGAGACAGAGCCCGATGTTATGCCTGTCAACTTTTTGAACAATGTCCCAGACGTCTCTCCAGTACGAAGCATGTGTTGACCAGCACCAGTTCTCGTACGCTAGACGGAAGTGCTTTTCTGCGAGCATATCTGCAAGTTCGCGTAGATCGGAGACGAAGCGACTGCGATCCTTGCCGATTATCTCTTCTGGTGTGTCTGAGGAGCCGACCTTGATGGAGAGGCCGTATCAGCTAGGTGAAGCCCTCCGACGCGGGCAATACATACCTGCAGCATGTCCGTGCCACACGCTTCCATGATCCGTATCCATCCCTTGGCGCGAACAAAGGCATCCTTCCGCTCATCTGAGCCTTCTGCCCAACCCTCGAAATTCGCAAACGGTTGCAGTATCAGAATCTTGAGTCCTTTTGCTTCGCACATTGTCTTCACCACTCGGGCAGCTGCACAAAGATCGTCGTAGTCGTATGGCCCGACTTCGTGTCTCAAGTGCATGGTAGCAAAGGAGAGTAGGTCAGGCATGGAGAGCTCGATTGCTTGGAAGCCGGCAGCTGAGATAGCTTCGAGCTTCTTGGGAAGAGTGTGCTCATCCTTGCAGCCGATGGAGCAGCTGGCGTAGCACGTAGGGATGTTCTGGAGAGAGGAGAGTGAGAGTGACATCGCGGCTATGGATCGTGCAAAGTCTTATGGAGAAGTGAGAAACATGTGTGGGAGAAGGAAAAGAGGCATTGACCGAATGTCTGCATGAGGCCGACATCGTACCAGACAATGACGTCGGACGCGGCACAAATGCCATTTAGAACAGTATTAGACAGAGGTGTTCTCTTCTAGAAGTAAGGCCAGAGTTTGTCGTTGGGAACGATAGATACACTCTGATGAATCGAGTCCATTGGTCTCCAACGCAAACTCACAGGAACGAAGTAGGAGGGAGCACCCTATGCTGGTGGTGATACACAATAACGTTAGGCTCCGGAGATCTCGTACTCGGTTTGGGCAGTTTTCTCACCGCCTTACAATAGAGACATCTTTCCAGTCGCTGTCATGCTTCTTCCCTAGAATTTCGACCTCGCAAAGCACGAACTCGCTCGTATCTCATACTGCGTGCCGAAACATGTCCGTGAGTACTGTCATCTCATCGAAGCTAGCTTTCGCGCACGATTAGCCTCATATACGACGCGCGAAGCTTCAGTGCATAACAGCTGACGGTACTGTTCCATAGTTCTTCATAGAGAACAAGTCCGTTGGAGATAAGGCGAACTCGGAAGACTGGCGTATACGTGGCTACAATCCTCTCACACCTCCTGATCTCCTCCAACATGAAATCCGCCAATCCCCAAAATCAAAGGAAACAGTCATCAAAGCGCGCAGCGAAGCAGTGGAGATTGTACAAGGCTCAGATTCCCGGCAAAGACTCCTCGTGGTGATTGGACCATGCTCAATCCACGATCCCAAGGCGGCTCTTGAATACTGCGATCGATTAATGAAGTTGAAAGAGAAATACGAGAATGAACTGCTTGTGGTCATGAGAAGTTACTTAGAGAAGCCGAGAACGACGGTGGGATGGAAGGGCCTCATCAACGACCCAGACATCGACAATACCTTCAACATCAACAAGGGTTTGAGGACCTCCAGACAGCTCTTCGTGGACCTCACAGAGAAGGGCATGCCACTCGCGAGTGAAATGCTAGATACGATCTCGCCACAGTTTCTTGCCGACCTGCTAAGTGTTGGTGCTGTCGGTGCGAGGACGACAGAGAGTCAGTTACATCGCGAGCTCGCTTCGGGTCTGTCGTTTCCAGTTGGCTTCAAGAACGGCACGGACGGATCGTTGGATGTGGCCATTGACGCTATCGGAGCTGTTAGACATCCTCACCATTTCCTCTCGGTCACAAAACCAGGTGTCGCCGCCATAGTAGGGACGGTCGGCAACGAAGATTGCTTTGTGATTCTCAGAGGTGGCAAGAAGGGCACAAACTACGACGCGCAGAGTATCGAGGAGGCCAAGGCTAAGCTGGCGAAGATGAACATGAACGGCAGACTCATGGTGGATTGCAGTCACGGCAACTCGGAGAAGAACCACAAGAACCAGCCGAAGGTTGCAAAAGCGTTGGCCGAACAGATCGCAGCTGGCGAAAAGGGAATCATGGGTGTGATGATCGAGAGCCATATCAATGAAGGTATAGCGAAGCAAGCCTACGAAATGTATCACAGTCCGATTCTGACTCTATACAGGCTCGCAGAAGGTGCCCAAGGAAGGCAAAGAAGGCCTGAAATACGGCGTAAGCATCACGGACGCCTGCATAGGCTGGGAAGATACAGAGACCGTGCTAGAAGAGTTGGCGACTGCTGTGCAGAAGCGAAGAAAGACGCTCGGGTCCAATGGCCATGCATAGTTTTCAGTCGTAGGATTCCCCTTTATTGCGTTCCTTTCTTTCACCAGTACCTGGCGTCAGACGCAAAAAGCGGATACTCCGAGGGGTACATCCACGATATGCATTGAGAGCTAGCGGTTTGTGGGAAAACTTCCGGATTTCGAAGGACAAGCTCACTTCGTCCGAGATATTGACACGCTCACAACAGATACGATGGCGCGGCGCAAACGTGTGGGAGAGCTACCGTTATGCAACACTCACGACCATCCTCAATGCCGGGAGTGACTTTCATGCCGCTCAAGGAAGATGCGTCTCGTGTCCACCTGCGCAGCCGATCGGGACAGCTGCCGCCTCTGCGAATTTAGACCACGGCCAGACCCAACGATCCGTAATTCGGTTGTGAAGGCTTAGTTCTCGCGTGAAGACAGCAAGTGAACGTCCCTCGTAGAATACTGTGAGCTGGCCAGTAATACGTGTGTGCGACAAAGGTTGATCGGGTTTCTTTCATCACCTCCTCTCTTCAACAACGTCAGTCCGTCAAAGAGATCTCCGTCAAAGCTCCTGCTGTTGGCCAAGCTCATTATCCCAGCGATTGTCTCCATTCAACGAAGGCACTTTTCATCAAAGCGTTGTTGACAATGGACATTGTGTTCACAGCCTTTCATCGCACCGATCAGACAAGCATTTTCAGCGAGATTCTTTTGATCTTTAAACACTTTTCACCAAACAACACAATGAGACTTTGACAATGTACATTCATCGTGTCGAGCACATCACAACTCGAGAGGCTACAGAAATATTTATTCATGGCTCTCACCTGCTACTATCCTCTTCCTCTTCCATACAAACCCTCCAGGCCAAGTCGACAATCTGCTAGTTGTCAAACAATCCAAGAAGACGGTTTAGACGTACTATAAACCCGACTTGCAGCACCAATACCAACACCAAAAAAACCCAGCAACCGCCAACATGCCAGTCGGCTTCCCCCTCCCCTCCCTCTTCCGCAGCAGCTCCCGTTCCACCCAACCCTCCCGCTTCGCCCGCTCCGTCGGCACCACCTCCCGCGGCGAATCCTGGCACCCGGCGCTCGTCGCGCGCGTCGTCCACCTGTACGACAGTGGGTACCAGTGGGAAGCGATCGCGTACGCTCTCGGCCGGGAAAACCACTTCGACGTCACCTGGCGCGAGTGCTTGGCCGTGTACGAGGCAGCGTCGCCTACGCGCCGCGCTCACCCCCTCGTCGTCGACTTCAACGACAACGAGATCACGCAGATCCTGACGTACGTCGATAACTTCGACTACAGCTTCAGAGACGTTGCAGCTATCTTCCAGCGCCAGGGCCGCAGCGAGGTCAAGGCGGGCAACGTCAAGTACGCGTATGAGTACTATGGTGATGGCGGTAGTCGCCGCCAGAGACACCAGGGAGACCATGGACACCAAGGACATCGTGGTTACAACTACTATGGCCCTTGAGGAGGTACGTACAAGATCCTGCCCGACACTGACTATCTCCTAGCTTTCTGGCTCCAGCATCGAACACAGCACCTTGCCACTAGTGTCAAACACACCCGTGGAAAAAAGCTGTGGCATTCATTACTCGTCGTTCTTCATCGGGTAGTAATCTGATCTTTGCGTCTCTCGTTGTCCATGACTAGGTATTCAGGAGAAATAGTAAGCAAAGTAAATTCCAGTCGGCTCCGAATCAATGAAGGCAGTTATTGTGCAGTGCAAGTCCCAAAGCATCGGTGACTCCGTGATATTTCGTGGCAAGTGGCGACACTGGGCAGAACACAACTCCGAAGGTACAGCATGCTTGTCCATGAGGTCCCTGTCACATATGACCACGGGTCGAGGAGAGCTGGACATCCCGTAGTAAGCGAAGGGGGATGGAAGCCAGGAGGTACTCCGAAGACGGGATTTTCAACAACTTCAAGAAATCATTCGCCTGTAACTATGACCAACCATGCATATGTCCTTTTCACTTCAGCGGCGAGTTGCTCCTATGAAGTAGGGCAAGAGTCCGGCTGCATGATCAACTTCGGAAAGCGCGCTTCAGCAGGTGCGTGGAGGAAGACTCCAAGCGTGCGCTCTTCGACGGCGTAGAAGCAAGTCCCATCAGATCAAAGCGAGGTGGAAGAAAGAAGACATTACTCATTACAGCTGTTCTAGGTCTATAGGTATTCGCCCGCGGCGCAAAAGAATAAGGCAAAGGTATCTCGCGAGGTACTCCACGCACAACCACTCCATGCCCTGATGTCCTCTCCAACTCCGTCTAGCCCCGTGTGACCGATGCCATCACTACGTCAAGCACATCTAGTGGGCCGAGAACTCGCGCGCATCGTGGAACAAGTCGATCAGACATCCAGCCGACCAGGCCTGTGTTGGTGACTACGACTCTAGTCAGCAAGGATTCGATGTCGTGCAGATTGCGGGGTGAGGACTTACCGAATCTGCGCAGAACGCTCCGTTCTGGTTCGTCAACTCCGTCAGACCAGCCCATGGACTTTCTTTGATCGCCTTCATGCAACCTGCCAGGCGTCTCGTTACCTGCTGGTAAGTCTCGACCTTCTCCTCCGGCGTCTTGCGGCGCATGAGGTCGAAGCGCAGCAGAGCGCGGAGGAAGAAACCGGTCGGCCACAGCCACTCCGGACCTTGGTGGTAGTTGCGGCCCTTGGACGTGTGGAAGTCGGTGGAGTCTTCGGCATTGTTGTAGTTCGGGCGGTAATTCAGATCTGACGGGTCGAGCGTCGCCATGCCGGTAGGTCCGCATAAGTGCTTGTCAGCAATGTGAAGAGCGTACAAGGCGTGCTCGGGATCGAAGAGTTCTGGTGCGACGGTCATGGCTATGGGGAAGTTCGGACGCAGTTGGTAGTCCTCGTACTCCTTGCCCGACTTGTACAAATCCTTGTAGATACCTCGTCGGTTGACGACCTTGGAGTTCACGTCGTATTTCCTGTCGTCCTTATGCTTGAGTGGAACGTAGTAGCATCTCTCGAAATTCTCCTTGATCTTTGTAGCCCAGTTCTTGAAACTGATGACCTCATCGCCTTCACCCGAGATACTGACGCCATCGTACTTGTATTTGCCTTGCTGGCGCAGAGCATCTACCCAGACGAGGGTACTGTAAAGCATGCCAGTAATCTCGACGGCAGCGCCATCTCTGGGAGTGCCGGGGACTCCTTTGCTGCCCGCTTTTTCGCTCTCACCCATCTTGTCCATCCAAGTGCCGCAGTTGAACTGGTTCCCACCGAAAATGATTCCAGTGTCCCAATCGACGTGGATGTCAATGTTGAAGCCTTCGTCTTTCATCTGGGAATCAAGGTTGGGACCAGCGTTGTATTCTCGGAAAGACATGCCGGACGCATGCCTCTGCAGAGATTCCTGGATGATGTCTTCGATGGTGGAGGTCTTGGAGTAAGCTCGAGGATCCTCGTGACTGAACCAGGTATCGTCGTATGGCAAGAAACGTCTCTCAACAGTCTCCTGCATGATGCTCATACCATTCGGCACCATCTTGGTGTAGTCCTGGATGTTCTGCAGGAAGAACCAGATTGAGTCTCTGGAGTTGTATCGAGGAAGTTTGCCACCACTCAGAAGATTGGGAATCATGCCATGCTTGAGCACACTTGCGAAGGCAAGAATATGTTCCTTAGCATCAGCATAACGGCCAGTACCAAGTAGAAGACCGCGCAACGAGATGAAGATATCTCTACCCCAGCATCTAGCCCAGTCGGACGAAAAGTGGGGCAGACCGGCAGCCAAAGATGGCACAGTCTTGGCAGGCCACAAAGACGCGTTGTTCATATAGCCAGTGACCTGAGCGCTAACCATTGAAAGACTCTGGAGGAAACTCTGACCAGTCCGCACGTTATCAGCCATGAGCTCAATGCCACGTTCGAAGGCAGCGTTGTAGGCCGTCTGTACAACCATAGCGAAGTATCGGGGTAGTAAGAAGCTCGGCACTTTTCTGATGGCTTCAAAACGCTCGCGCAACCACTCGGCGGGCTGTTGGAGATGCTCGTAACCTTTCTTCGACGACATGCGCTGAAGTCTGCCATGGCAATAATCCAGAGCCCATTGGCCATCTCGAAGATGCTGACAGATGGGGTGTCCAAGGTCGTTCTTCGCGATGACATCCCTCAGTACGCTCCACCAGCCCTGTAGACCAGCGTAGACGAGCGGGCCATAGTTGGGAATGGCATACACACCATCGCTGCCGAAGCTGCTGTCCCGCTCCTCAGGTTCGCACCGGTAGAGCACGAAGTTGAGATCGGTAAGATCGCACTGGGAGAAGGCCTGTCTTGCGCCACTCGTGACGAACTTGTCGAGGCCTTCTGAGCGTTCGGCACCAGGGATCCAAGTCTCGAACAAAGCAATACTGCCTGGTGGGAACTTCTCAGGAATCGTGATGATGGTATCTTGGCCTCTGGTTTCCAAGTTGACGCCACGTATGTCTTTCGTTCGACTCGGCAAGCCGCGCAATGTCGTGGGGTCGTGGATAGCGGCATTCTTTGCCTCTTGGCTGGCGTCAACCTCCAACAGCCAGCTGCCAAGGGGCTTCGCTTTCGTGCCTGTCAAATGGACGGGACTGAAACCACCGTTGCCATTGCCGTAACCTGGGAATGCAGTGTGCGCGATCAAGAAGTAACCCTTCCGTGACTGTGGATGAACTCTGTGAACAGTGATGTACTCGCCTTCATGGTGAACATGAGTCTCGTCATAACCGTCTTTGCCCATCAAAGTGTGGATCTGGTTCAGCAGTCGCTTGATGCTACCAATCCCACCTTCGCTGGCCTGGACCTTGATCGGGGCACCGTTGGATGAAGGCGACGAGTACAACCGCTGTTCATGGACAAGCTCGATGAGTTCTGGGTAAATCTCGTCGTACCCCATGACACTGCCGGTGGAGCAGGCACACATGGCGACAAGAGCGGCGTTGGGGAGAGTGTCCCGAGCGTCACGCTTCTGCGCTGGTACCTCATTGTCGTGAGTACAGTCCATGAACAGAGCGTGTACACCACTTTGTTTAATCGTGCGAATAATTTCTCGGGTCGGTGGTAGGGATCCGTTGCCATGGCCGTTGGCCTGCTTCGTGGCCTTCTCGGCGTCGGCAACCTCGTCCACCTCGAGGCTGCCGATCGGCCTGCCACCGTGTCGGTGCACCAAACGACTCACTTCGGCGGTACTCCACGCTTGCATGGCTTCTCTGATCAAGGCACTGATACCCAATCGCTCAACGAAAACAAAGTCCATCTGCTCAGATCCGGTGAACAGCTCAGCGAAGACAGCAAGGTTCGGTCGCACTTTTCTCGCTTGGTCCAACATGTACTCGGCCAGGTGGATGGGAGTCGAGTGACAGTTGTCGATGCGGAACGCAGTGAAGTACTTCGCCATCAGTCGGGTGTACTTAGCCATGAAGTCCCACAAGAAAGGCGAATCTTGAGGTCCACTGCCGTACCGCAGCTTGACACAATCGCCCCAGACAATGACCTCTCTGCGAAGATAAGCGCGTGATTTGGGACCCGCATTGTCTCTCATGGCGTCAGCAGCCCAGATCCAGCCGTTGTTGACCAACGCAAGACTCTTTTCGTCATGCTTCCTCGTGATCTCATTGTCGGGCAAACGAGTAAAGTATGACTCGATCAACGGACTGTCGGCAGTGATGTTTCGATTCTTCGGTCCATGCTCGTCAATGCGGACGTACTTGATGCGGTTAAAAAGCTGCTCCATGATCTCCGCACAGTCTGCGTCGTACTCGCGGTAGAACTGCAAATTGACCTCGTTGAGGAAACTGTGCATAGTACCATATGCCACTCGCTCATCCGGTGTGCTGTTGATGCGGCGGTCGTAGCGTCCAAACAGAGCGGCCAGCAGTGCGGCGGCTGCCTGGGGGTTGATATTGCGGCGGAACCTCTCTCCAAGCCTGTCGCCACCGGAGAGCGCATTGTCGATCAACCAATCGGCCTTCTTCTTCAAGGGCCAATCCCCAACCCCGTCGAAGCCAGACTTTACAGTAGTTGCTCCTTCATTGAGGTTCGTCTTGCCGTCCATCCATGCTGCGACAGCAGCCTGAGTGTCCCTCTCAACGTTCACCACGTAGTACTCCCACAACCGTGTGCCACCAATGACACGGATCTTGATGCCATCCATGATCTTCAGGAGATCGTCAACACTGTTCAAAGTTGTAGGAAGACCAAGGCTCTGGAGGTCTTCGCCGAATTTGAGGAGCGCAGTGTCGAGTTCAAGGGCCGACTCAAGCCAAGGTGCCGTCGCAACGTTGTAACCGGCTTCTGGGTGCTCTTCCAGCCACTTGCTGTTGTTGGCGGTGTGGTTCCACACTACATCGGTCAGACCGAGCAGCCCAAAGTCCCGCTCCATTTTGGTGATCATCGAGGCGACATCTTTCTCTCCATTCGGGAAGACAGTCTTGTCAAACTGGTGTTGATCGTAGATGCTGTACGGCGAATTTGAGTCTCCCCTCATCATCAAGGGCGTGAAGTGGACCATGTTGTAGCCTCTTTCGCTAATGCCGTGGAGGTGCTTGTCCCAATCCATGGGATATTTGCCCATGAATTTTGAGATGACCGAGAAGATTGAGAGGGCATCGAGTGGTAGAGGTGAGTTCTGAAGCGTGAGCTTGGGAGAGACGTCAACGTAGTACGTCGGCGTTCTTGTGGGTGTTGTTGGAGTGACGTCCTTGGTGGAGAACTCGGGCAGAGGTGTGTAGGTTGTGTAAAACGCAAATGCACCAGCTAAGGTGATTGGAATATCGATCTCAATGGTACGGTTGAAGTCCGGTGCTAGCCTTGTAAAAGTCAGTCGATGCTCCGCAACGAAACATCGGGTAGACCCACTTGTACTCTCTGTACTTGTTCCTGTCGAACTCTTCGCCTTGGGCCGGTATGTTCACCCACAGGCTCCCCTTCCGACATATGGAGCTGGTACCCTGAATAGCGAATCTGAGGGTGTAGCTTGCATCCGAAGGTGGAGGAAGGTAGATGTATTCGCCAGCAACGTCGGGAGCACCACTGTCGGTCAATGGCACGAGGTATACAGCTTGGCTGACCTGTCTTTTCGGTGGGGACATGTTGACGAGGAACTGATCCAGGAGAAAGCTGAAGTGATGACCGTTGAGGGTACTGAAGCCTGTTGAGGTGTGCAAAGGAAGCGTCTAGAGAATGCAGTGGGAAATATGTACAAGAAGTGAGTGACAGCGGTGAAGAGGTCGAGAAAGAAGCCTGCGGTGTACCACGAGTCAGCAGGGTGCCTTCGTTTCCGGCGTGGTCGACTCACAAGGAATTGGGCCGAGTGACGGAGTCCTGCGGGTTGGAGAAAAGAAAAGAAACTGGGCGCATTGGGGTTGAGTTGTTTATATGAAGCTGGCGGTGGCAGAATCTTTCGAGTTTCAAGATGGAAGTCGCAGATGTCCATCTTATCGTACGGGCAAACCAAAGTTTAGCAGTCGCGAACCTCACGCATCCGCAGGCCTCATCCTGTTGTCGACATCATTTCGAAGTACTGCGAGTTGGAGACGCAATCGATTCAGTGGGTGCATAGGGCGTGAGTGACTGAGATGAACGCGTATTGTATGCCTGCAATCAAGCACTCTGGCCATGGTGCCCCCTGAAGAACTGGTCGAGTCGCTGTGTGTTTTGCCCGCCAACGTCAGGGAATGCCAAGCTTGCGCCTGCTATTCACGTCAAGAATGAAGGAGCCACTAATACAGCAATGCATGCAAGACTTTCGGAGGAGCAGGAAGCCATTATGTCTCTTTGCTCACACTTATGAAGGTGTAACTTCCAACACGGTATTGGGTAGGGGAGAGTTCTGGCAGGTTTGGACAGAGACAATCTCCCGCCTCTGGCCCTCGGATCAAGCATACTGTAGGGTAGAGTTCCAACGCACAATGCAGACAGAAGCGCGGGAACGGTACTGCTCACTTCCTCTCCGGTTCCCCCTCCAACTGTCCTGGTCAATTAGGTATGAAGAACAGAATGAGCACTAGATGGTCGTTTGGCTGCACCATCCTACACGGAACAGTCGGAAATCTTGGAACCAAATCACTAACGAACCACTACCTCATAAAAGTACAGGCGCTTGCCCTTTTTCAACATGCAACGCCAAAACCGTCGGAGGTTCGTCGAAATACATTGAAGCTCCCATCTAGAGCCAGAAGTCTGGAATGGGTAAAGGTGCGAAAGGAACAGATAATCTCTCGCGTACGGATGATCCCGAGATCTCGTAAACTATCCACGTCTAGAAACCTCCGTAACCGGTCGCCTGGGACATGACTCCATTAGTCTTGCCGTATGGCCCAGGAGACGGCGCGGCTCCTCCCATCGATCCCTGGGTCAGCATCAACCGTGATCCGCCTAGGATGGGCGTGTTGTCGTCCTCCTTCTGCTGCGACTTCTCCTTGAGTTTGCGCTCCTCATTGTCCTTCTTGAGCGTGTCAATGACCGAAGCTTGCTGACTGAGATAGTTGATCATAAATGGCTGAAAGCGGGTCAGTAAAGTTCTCGTGTATCAGAGCCGAAACAGTACATACCATCGTGAAGTCAGTGAGACCGTGGCGCCATGAGAGTTCCATCACGACATGAAGGGGTATAAGATCGTAGCAGGCATACAGCATGCCAACATAGCACTCGCGGCTGCCAATATCCACAAACTGGAAAGACACGGATTAGCAAGCTGCGCGACAAGGACGGGCAATTTGAGTAACTCACGTAGCGTAGCAGATCCTCGACGACATCTGCTTTGCCGGACATTGCAGCAGTTTCGATCGCGTCTTTGAAGAGTTTGTCCTGCTTCGACAGCGAAATCGACTTGTCCCAACGCTTGTTCTTCCGGTAAATGTTCGCGGCTATCTGCCTGAAGAAAACAAGCTCGTGACGTTCGAGACGCTGAGCCAATTCAACGGCGTCGTAGTTGTCGTGATTCTCGACCGAGTCTCTCAAGGTCTTGTAATCTTCCTCTTCGATCAACAGGTCGTTGATCGCGTTGTTGACAGCCTTCTTGTTCTGCGGTTGGACGTTGAGGAGGAACGGCTTGATCAGAGGAATATTGTCGGACTTCTCGAACATTCGTACCACTCGGTTGACGTCGATGCGCGGGGTGAGCGCTTGCAGAAGGTCAGTGAGAAGGGAAGGCTGTTCCTGGAGGTAAAAGTTCAACGCTCGGTAGTAGATCTCCAGGTTGGCAACCTTGACGATAGTGTCCTTGAACGAGTGGTGCTCCCACGCATCAGCTGCCCGCTCCATCATGGCTAGGGCAGCATTGTCCCATTCATCGTAGTGGGCATAGAGAAAGACGAGCTCCGGCCATAGGTGGGCTTCTTCGCAGGCACGTATCATCTTGGGAATGTTGATACGCGACCAGAACAGCCGGAGGTGCTCCATGACACGGTCTGGGTGATACTTGGAGAGGGAAATACCCAACTCAGTGAACATACCCATGTGCGCGCGTTCTAGACCCAGGCCAGCTTCGAGAAGAGAGATGAGTTCGTCGAAATATCCGTTGCGCTCGTATTGTTTTACGAGGTCTGTCAGTTCCTCGGCGTGCACGATGAGGTTCAGCCCGCAGATCTGAGCAAGACGGAACTCTTTCTTCGCCACACATGCCTCGTTGACTTGCTTCCAGACTTTGACGCTGTTGGCCTTCCGCGCACACTCTACAGCTCCCTGGTAGTCACCGAGATGTACGAGTGTGGTCGCAAGCTTCGCCCAGTTCGAGATACTGCTGAAGAAGATCTTTGCGGCCTCATGGTATCCCTCTTCGTACGCTTTATCTCCGGACGCCTCGACATCTGCGACGTTCGTTGATCTCAAGAAGTCCTCCAGCTCGTTCAATTGTCCTGTTCGCGCAAAACAGAAAGCCAGCGCTGTGTCAATCGGTGGTTCTCGAAGAGTCTTGCGAGCCATCCGCAGGAACTTGATGAGGTCCTCGTCTTTGCCAGCGTGAGTTGCGATCTCAATGACTTCGTTGTAATTTGATGGATCTTGTGCCCGAATGTATGATTCGATTGAGTCCGATACTCGCAAGCCATCAAGTTGTGCTTTCGCGACCTTGCTCCACACCTCTGGTAGATCAACGCGATCAGCGTATTCTTGGGCTCTGTCGATGCTGACAACGTGGTCCACTAGTACGATCACAGCTTCAACGTGGTTGTTGTGTTTCTTGAAGATCTCGAAAGCCTCCTCAAACATTCCCAACTCGATGCACTGCGCTGCAATATCGTCGGGAGTATAGGCCGACAATTGCTGAATGTAACCCATCATGCGTCCGCGGTCAGACTTGGCAGCCGTGAGCATCAACAAGTTTTGTAGTGTGGCGTTGTCGCTGAAGCTCGATGGCTCAAGGATGATCTTCTCAAGTAGCTCTATGAGTTCTGTGGGCATGTCGCTGCCAATGAACGCCTTAACGGCCACGGACACCTTCTCGGGATCCTGTGACTCAGGTACGGCGGTGGAGATGACCTGATCAACCAGAGACCTTCGGTGGATGTTGTTCGGGCTTAGTACGTACTCCCAAATCTCCAAGTCTTCTCTTTCCAATAGATAGCGAGCTTGCGCCTTGAACATTGCGTTTTCATTAGTTATGCTGATCAGCTCAAGGTCGTTCTGACCCTTCCGATACGCAATGTACGCAAGGTTCGGATCGCGCTTCTCACAGTACTTCCCTACTGTAAGTGTATCATACTGGTCGTTCTCTCGAAGAAACTTCTCCGGATTGTTGTTGCTGTCGATGTAGATCTTCGCGAGAGCGTTGTATACGGCTTGTTGCTGGTTGCCGGCAGCCAACGTAGCTTCGAGGAAAGGCAACAGAAGCTTGAGACGATTCCGAGACTCGACCTCAGAGACAAGATCGTCAATCGGAATTGTTGCAGGATTGACAGAGTTCAGCAGACCCTTGATGATGTTCTCATCACAGTCAACGTCAAGAAGACCGCCAATGACGGCTGGGGTTCGGGCTGGGTTGACTCTCTGTACGTAGATCTCAATTGATTTGAACTGCTGGTTCTTGTAGAGGTACAAGATGAGGTCGTGAATGAAGTTGAAGCGGTCGCAGACGATGATGAGAGGTAGCATATCGGTAAGCTTGGCCTCCTTGAGGAAGTTTTTGACTTTTTCAGGATCGTAGAAGTTGTTCTCTCGGCAAACACGTTCCACCTCGTTCGTTTGACCCATCTTTGTGGCAGCCTCGATGTATTTGAAGACCACGTCCTTGTACTCACTCAGGTTGACAATGCCACCCAGGTAGAAGTACAAACCTTCCGCTGTTCTGTACTTCTCAAGAAGATTGATGATGTTGGAGGGTCCAAGGAGATCCGAGTACTTCTTAGCGATGTTGATCACGATTTGCAGATTCTGCCGGATGTTGACTCGAAGCATCTCGTCCAAACACTCCAAGGAAAGTTCGACTGTCAGGCGAGCAAAGAAGTTAACAAGCCATTCTTCGGACAGCTTATCAGTCTGCACAATGACTCGTCTGATGTCTGCAGGGTCTTCGTAGTGTTCAAGAGCCTAACATAGTCAGTACCATCTTATGTTCCATAGCAAGTGGACTTACGCGTGCGGCCAAGCCAGCGCTCTCACACATCTGAGCAATGCGTTGCCTGTCATAGAAGGAAAACATCTCGTTCCCAAGAATGGCATCAGCAACTTGCGGCGCATTCATCAGGTTCATCTCCAAAACCTTCGTCTGCAAATGGCCTTGCTCAGGACTGTTACCTGCCAGCACGTCAAGCAAAAATGCCGTGGCTTGTTGCACCATGCCTTGCGACTGGAAAATATCCACGACTCGGTCTATGTCCACAAGCGGCCCACTTTCGTCTTTCGCCAGACTGATGGCAAATTCTGCGCCTTTCTCCGGGTTTACGCGCACGATGTGCTGGAGAAGAGCATTGAAGTCTGGCGTGTAACCTTGAGATTTGGCGTATGGCAGAATCTGGTCGAATTGGCCCAATTCCGCAAGGGCAGCGATGACTTTCTGGGGTACTCCAGCTTCTCTGTAGATCTCCAGTGCAAGATTCAGATCGTGGAGACGAACGATGTCACCTAGTTGTTCGGAGCAGTAAAGTTTGCCATCCTTCATCCATTTCTCAAGGAGATGTTTCCGGTTCTGTGCCAAGACAGGCTTGACAAGCTCCATCGTCTCGAACTGGTTTAGTTTCCCCTTATCGAGCAGCATACCAAAGTACTGGAGGATGGGAGCCAGCTGACCCGGCTGCTGCGCTACTGCTTTCAAACGCTCTATCGTGGCCTCTGTTCTCAGAAACCCTTCCGGAGAATTTGCGGCGGTCTTGGCAGCTTCCGCATACTGACCAGAACTGAGTAGTCCTTCGAAACGTTGCTGATACAGGTGGTTGGCTCCCGGCAACCCTGCTCGAGATGCGAGCTTGTAGGCGAGCTCTGCATTTGCAGGGTTCTGCAGAAGATATGGAACGACAGTGCTCTCGTCCACGCTGACAGACAGTACTTGGCCTTTGCGGTTGACGCCCACTATACCAGATGATTCCTGATCAGGTGCGGTGACGAAAATGGTCTCGCTGGAGATCCGGTTCATGAAGATGCAGGTGCCAGACTCCAGGTCGTAAAGATGAATAAACCCGTACTTTGTGACCAGATAGATGACGCTGTACTTCTGAGAGACCTGCATAGCGACCGGGAAGTCGCTGGTGGCTTCAGAAGGGAAGTACACGTCGACGGCTTTTTTCGGGAAGTTGGGGTTCGGGTCCTGGTGATCAATTTCGACTATGTGGAGCTTCGCACCAGTGGCTGTCCGCACTGCGAAGGTGAAGAGCTTTGTCTCGGCGGGTGCGCCCTCCAACCGAATTGTGCCAAACGCAGCCGCGTGACCCTCGATAGCCTGCGAAACACTTCGGTCCTTGGAGTACAGCTGCATTGCACCAACAACGCGCCCTTGCTGTTGCGATATGCCTACGACGACCATCCACTTTTCATCACGGCTCACGCGGTAACTGATGATCTGGCAACCCTATACATCGAACTGTCAGCAAGCCATAGCGACCGTGTATTACTAGCAGCTCACCGTAAGGTTGCTATTCCTATCGAACATCTTCACTGGTGACGCCTGATTGGCATCGAAGATGTTCCAGTGGTAAACACTGCTGTCTGTGACCAGTCCCAAGCTGCTCTCACTGAACCATTTCCAGAACACTACGTCCTCGTTCATAGTCGTTGATTTCAGCTTCGCCTTCTGACTTAGGTCGAAGATCTGGAGAGTTCGCTGCTGAGCCTTCAGCGCTATTATCTGCTTGTTCCAATGCATAATGGCGCTGTCGGCCTTGATCGGCCGCTGTATGATATTGTTGGCATTCTTCAGGTCGACGATGATAACGTTGGGAGAGGTGCTTCCTTCCGGCGTTTGTCGCACGCAGATGTAATGATCGGATTCAAGTGTCTGCACACATAGTGAGCGCATGCATTGACTGATCGCCCCCGTGGAACGCCTACGCATGAGTTGAAACCAATTGAAGCAGGCTAAGTCATATCAGCACAAGTCGCGAATCTCGAGGTCGACATTGTCTTGGCGACTCGACTGATACTGTTTGACAGATGCTCGGGGGGTTCGGAAGCGTACCAGGATACCAACTTGAGTTAGCTAGGGGGTGGGAATGTCAGTACTGAGCGCATGTTTATATCGATACCCGATGAACGGACCTGGAGAAGCTCAGTGAACTTTATGGGTAGAGGTGCCATGTTTGCGACCAGCAGAACGCGACCTCATCAATGACCGTGACCGACGCCGTGCAAATCCGAAGACGTGGAGGAGGACCACCAGGCTTAGTCAGTGTGACAGTCTACTAGGATGAAAAAAAGAAAGGAGAGTCGTGAGATGTGTGTGTGTTGCTGGGGGCCAGGAGTTGGTTGTTGCAGTTCAAAGAGCTGTACGTTCGTAAGTTAAGGTAAGGTAGCGCAGCGCGGCGCATGTTTCCTCCAGCTTCGGTTTGAGCCGCATCATTGCCAATCACGTGAGGTTTGACATCGAACATAAACTATCAGCGAACATTTCACACATTGCGAGCACTTTATCGGTTTGCTGGTGCTGCTCGGTCTGCGTACAACCCTTCGACACTCCAGGCTGTCCTCGAGATAAGCATTGCAATTCCAAAGATGCTTCTGTCGCGACGGCGGCATCTCGATAGGGTCAGAGACCAGGATCTCCAACACACGGTTTGGTCTTATTACACTGCGTCCAATGTCCTGCCTCCGAATAAGGTTCAGGTGCCGATTAGTACCATACTCGTGGTACTCCGCACCAGATTCAACTACTGTTCTATAGGTCATAATACTGCTCTGACAAATGAGCCAGAAACACGCAGGGTGTTTGCTAAACCTTCCTATCAGTCTCCTCGGTTGAGTACCTAGACGTCGACTTGTGCTGTTTTGTGGCAAAAGCAAGGTGGCGCTACAGAGATCACCTTGCCCCTGACAGGTAAGGCTCACTTAGAAAAGGTGCACGGGAATCCTTGACGACCATCGATTTTGGCAACGGCAGCTTCCTTCCTTATTCTGTTCTAAATGCCGCGGTTTGAATGAGGAAGCCAGTGTTTGCTGCCCTGGAAGACGTCAAGAACGTTCGCCCAAGATCAAGTAGGGAAGCGTAGGATCGCTCGTAGCTGGAAGTAGCAGGGCCTTCGCATAAAAGGAGTGTGACTCCCTTCGGGAGCAAAACGAGAGCCTTTTTCCATTGATGCATGAATAGAACCCTGACGGTAAAGATGGCCCGTTCTTTGCGTTTTAGTACAACGGAGCACTGATGCATCGACGGGTGCTATACGAAGTATTTGATCTGTCCCATGGCAATGCGAAGGCATGTAGCGCTAGTGCGAGAAACAGCGATTTAAGACCCTTGGTTGTAGGCAAAGGAGTAGCATAATACTAACAGTTACATCGCCTACAACACTTCTTTCTCGGACAAAGGAGAATGAGGTAGAAGCGGGTATGAGAAACAAGCGGAAACCAGACATTCATGTGGAGATGGAAGAAGGATCGGCACTTCCCGGGACTAACGTCTCTAGCGTCAGTTTCGTTCCGCACTTTCGTTCCCGTCGCCCTTCTTATTGTTGTTTGCGCACTTCCGATACCGTCTATGAAGTAATCCTGTTCACGATCTTCCTCATCACCTCCCCTACAGGTTCTCCAGCACGTAAACAACCAGACATCGCACCAAAACGTTTCCCCGATCATTGGGTACCACATCTCGACTTCTGGGTCCCCAAACCGACGCGACTACGAGCCTCTCAACAATGGCGCCCTCCAAGTCAAAGTGGGGTACGTCAACTAATGAAGCGGCTCTCGATGTGGCGGTGTCGCCATGTCTGCACGCAAGGTGTCTCTGAGACGTGTGCTGATACAACACCTAGATGATGAAGAGTCCGAGAGCACTCCTCCTTCGTCGCCACCAGCCGCACCGGTCGTCCGACGTTCGAAATTCGACGATGAAGAAGAGGAAGACAGTGATGCCAGTAGCCTCCACGTCCGGCAAACGCTTTTCGCTGACAAAGCGACAGGTGCTAGACTCTTGGGATGCAGCAGAGGACTCTGAAGTAGAGCGGGAGAAGGCCAAAAAGGCGGAAGAGGCCAAAGCGAAGGCCGAAGCCGAAGCGAAGGCAAACCATAAGTCCAAGGCGCAGAGAATAGAAGAGAAAAGACAGGAGAACTTGAGGCGTAGGATGGCGGAAGAGGAAGAGAGCAGTGATGAGGACGAGGATGACGCGGCCAAGCGTGCACGACTACGAGCGACAGAGGTCGACGCTGATCTCCAGCATGCCGAGGATCTGTTCGGCAGCATTGGCATCAACCCGGCGCGCTCTGCTGCAAAGCCTGTCACCATACAGAACGCCAGCGATCCCACTCAGAGCGTTGACCTGTCCTCTCTTGACATCTTCAACCCCACCACGAAAGACCAATTCTTGAAGCTGCGAGAGACGCTCGTGCCGCTACTGTCCTCGAACTCGAAGAAAGCGCAGTATTCCCTTTTCATGCAGGAGTTCACGAAGCGGATCGTCAAGGACCTCCCAAGCGAACAGATTAAGAAGATTGCGAGCGGCTTGACTGCACTTTCCAATGAGAAGATGAAGGAAGAGAAGGCGGCCGAGAAGGGCGGGAAGAAGACGAAAGCCGCAAAGACGAAGTCCAGCCTTGTGGCCAACAGAGACACTTCTTTCAGGGCTGACACTACCGCTTATGACGATGATCTTGGCGAGTAGGTTCAGTCTGATCTCTGAGATGGCCCAATGCTGATCTGTGATAGGGACGACCTCATGTGAAAGTGCGCAAGCGGACTCTTCTTCTTCATCATCTTCCTCCACCCCAGCGTCAGGCTAGTACCATACCATAGCGACGCCCTGGGCTACGTGGAGATTTCGAGGCTGGAGTCCAGGGCATGTGGAGGTCTGGAGATGGCAACAGTGTCAAGCCTTAGCGATGCCGACTCTTCCACCCCTTGAAACCGCTGCTCGTCTTAGGTACCGCAGCTGGGTGTCCTAGACGTTACACCCCCGTCATTTACACTGGAAAGCTCCAGCGGTCAGAAGGCTGAACGCTTCACATTATGCATCGGGGTCACGGTTGGAACACTTAGATACATCATAGCGTTGCGTTTAGTTGCCGTCTAATGATACAGATGATCTACCAATAGGAATACTTTGGTGAGGCCACATTGACTGCAGAGGGTCTTGACCATGTCGCTCTAACGCTTCCGTGACAAGCGAGGATGAGAATCCTATGACTGAGACGTCGTAGAGAAGAAGCGACCACGCTAATGCAGGCACTCTAGCCAAGGTACCCTGCAACACCTTCGCGTGAGGGAACAAGCACCCTGGACGACGCGAGAAGACGAGGAGTGCAGGGCAACGACGTAGATGAAGGCAGTGGCTTGCTGGCGGCCAGAGACGAAGACAACGCTCTGGCTGCCTCCCATCGCCACGCTACAAATTCGAATCATGTTCGAATCACGTTACAGCGAATCTCACAGCCAACGACGAATCTCCCGTCCCCACATGCATCTGCCGCCGCTAGCAGGGGTGTGTGATGCTCGATGAACTGCGCGCCAAAAGCTCGAGTGTTTTCTCGAGAGTTCCGTCAACGCGTTGCCGCGGGACTCCAGACGGAGAGGTCAACCACTCACTCTTGGCAAGATGGCAGACTCTGCCGCCCGCCGGTCGATAGGCCCGCCCTCTGCTATGAGCAACGGAGACATCGACTCATTGTTCTATTTTCACAAGCCTCCAAGCGTCACGAAAAGGGACTTCCGACGGATCGTCCGCAGTCTATCCGCCGACGATGTCAAAGAGTTGCAAGAACCGCTGAGCATTGCATACAGCAATTTGTTGCAGAGCGCAGTCAGTCCAAGAGAGCGTAGGGAGCAGGCAATCGCCGGCGTGGAAGTACAATCTCTGTGGGAGGAATTCAGGGACAGGTTAGACTGGAGCCGAGAAGAGTTCGCGGAAGCTGTGCAGGACGCACCTCCAGACGACAAGGCAGAGATATTGATGCCGCCTCAGAAGCTTCCCACAGCTCCAACCGCAGAAGGAGCCGAGCAGGCTCGGAAAAGCAGTGTTAGTAGCCTGCGAAGAAGCTTTCGTCGTCTGCTGAAAGGCAAGCCGTACCAAAGCAAGTCAGCCACACGGCAGCAAAGGTACGACAAGGCAGCTGTCCCCTCGGGTGCACTGGCAGGGTTGCCCCTACACTTGAAAGCTTCTCTTCTACGAGGCAGAGTTTACGGCTTCATACAGCGCCATCCGTCCTCCACACAGAGAACTACCTTGTCAATGCCACAGCGTGATAGGCTTCAGAAGGATGTGTACCGTTTCGCCAGAGATATTGGTTTTAGGAGACCGACTGCACAACAGTTTGCTGTTCAAGCTTTACATCAATGTTCGACATCTGAGACTACCAACACCTCCGCGGTTGGTGTCAACCACCGTCGGGATGCCAATGCAAGCCTCAATCACGCCCATATCGTGGGTCGTACGCCCAGTACCAATGCGAATAGTAGGAAAAGAAAGAGAAAACGTGCGCTAGACTCTGAGGAGTGTAGCAACCTCGAGCTCCGTGCAGCGACTGTTAGATCTCCGTCGACCACGGCTGTAGCTACCGTCTCACATGCGTCCTGTGTTGAAGAGATATTGGCACCAAGAGAAGCAGTAGACACTCACAAGCTGGAAGGTTATGCAGAATATAACAAAGCGAAATTGCAGAGCAGTAATCACAGCAAGCCTGTAGTGTCTTATGGACCGGAGCACATCTGTGAAAACTCGAAGCCGGAGGTAGCAGGAATCGTCAAGATATCAGACATCGAGCTCACTAGAGCTCAAAAGAAGCGTCGGAAGCGGGCGCTCTCGAGACCTTCGCAGACAACGTCGACACTCCATGTTCAGCACGACAGCAGTCGGGGAGCGGATCGCCGTGAGCGCAAACGACGGAAACGAGACCGAAAGGAACGAGAGACAATCAAATCAGAGGTGGTTTCAGAGAGGAGAGTCCGCAAAGATTCTAGCTCCGAGACATTGAAGCATACTGCTACGCTAAATGATGCGCTCTTAAGTTCTGACATTTCACCAGCCTCAGACTCTAATCAAGCTGACATTTTGAGGTCGTCATCCGCCAAACCAGAAGAGCCGAACAAGTATGGAAAGCTTGAAATAGACACTCACTCGCACATTGCCCCATACACGAATGGAGACACTCGAGCTGCTCGTATCTCCCAGATGAGACAGCAGATGCGAACAGAAAAGCGCAAGCAGCGAAGACGCAAGAGGAGGAACATCGAATTGGATCAACAATCAGGTGTAAAGGTTATAAATTCTTTCACAAATTCCTCGATGGACGCTCCGGCAGCCGCTCTTAGTGCTTCGCAAACATCCCATACCACAGTGTTAGGGGCTCACGGCTTGCGTACTGTCCCTACTCTAGACGAGGGTAACAGCTCTGCCGACGGTCCATCCAAGGACTCATGTCATACAGCTTCTCGCCATACGTCGCTGTCCTCTACGGAAGCTGACCTGAACATTGCCGAAGCACAAGGCATGACGGGCAGCTCAATTGAACCCAAGTCTCTCAGGAAAGCTGGCGGATCACTGGTCAGTTCAGACAGGGCGACATTGGTGAGAGAGTGTCCCACGAGCACACCGGCGTTACCAGCAAGGCCACGCGGTCCCAGCGCATTCGAAGCCTCTATTACCGTGCATCACACTGAGAAGAGTGATAAAAGTGATAGCGACGACAATCTTTCTCACCATAGACTTTCGAATTCTCCAGCAGCAGAGTTAGGAACGAGAGAGACGAGAGCACTGAATGAAATACCGTCACAGGGCGTCGACACGGAGCCTAGGGTCGAACGGTATAGATTGGAAGGTGATACAGTTGTAGCGCGCACAATGGATTATGAAGCACATATGCAGCATGCTGAGTCGTCATGTAAAGACATTGTGAGTCCAACAAACGTCATGGCACAACCTGCTCCTGCACCTGCAATGTTGTCGCCTATCCGAAACACGCATCACACTTTCGCAGAATTCAATGCCATGCTCCCAGGGCCTGGAAGCGACGGTAACGAGGAAGTCCATGATGCTGATGGTATCATGGAAATCATTGCTGTCAGGACCGTCGACGAAGACTTAAGAGACCTTGCCAGAGAATCCGCGAGTGTCTCCGATGGCCATCGAAACAGACAAGATCGGATCAGGAGCAACGGAGTCGTAGTAGCTGGAGCAACAGTTGGCGAGATCAACCCTGAGGCTCTCGAGGTAATTGATCGTCACGCCTTACGACCTCGATCACTTGCACCCCAGCCCCGAGAAGATGTGCTGAAAAACAACATGCTTGACGAGTACCAAACCTACAAACACCACATTGACCACGACCCGAATATTATTGCTCACGCCGATAAGAACCACGGCGCCGATCAGCTTGACAAAGAGCTCCGGATGGATGAGCAGGACATCATAGATGTTGTCACTGTAGGACCCGCAGAGGCGATCCAAGAGTCACTGAATGATCTCCATGTGGAACACCAAATAGGCCCACGTTCAGAATCGCAAGAGTCACAAAATCATCGAGAGGAGGCTGACATGCAACTCAAAGCCGAGTTCGCTGCATCACAAGAGTCTACCGCTATGACACCAGAAGCGCGAGTTAGAAGACCTTCACCAATGGTAGTCGTGTATAATACGCCCACGGTTTCTAGGCTTGGTGACGAGGTAGATGCGCGCCCACTTTTAAATTATCCAGCTGCTGACGAAGAGAATCGTTCACTTCCGTCTCAACATGGGGATCAGGACAAGCCAAACGTAGATTCTCGAGACCTCCATTATGCCGTCGGTGTCTGTGAATCCACTATGGTTGCATTGCTGGATGACCCTATGAAAACGTCCGAGACGGGTCCAACAACGCCACGAAAGAAACAAACCGGCCTCTCCTCAGACCACTTTGAGTCTCCGTCCTCCAAGAAGAAGAGAAAGCAGACAACGTTGAAGTCTCCACACTTCCTTGATCCAGCCACTGCGTCGAAGAAATCCCCTCTCCAGAAGGGCCGCATCCCAGCGGGGACTTCGTGCGTCCAGTTCCCTCCCCTATCAGCCCCACGCTTCGGCCTCATACAGGAGGAACTCGCCGATGACCCCTTCCGCCTTCTCGTCGCCGTCACGTTCCTAAACAAGACGAAAGGAGAGATCGCCATCCCAGTCTACCGCTCTCTAATGTCGCACTATCCCACGCCGGCCGACCTTGCACACGCAGACCCAGAAGAGGTCGCAAAGACCATCCACCACTTAGGCCTGCAGAACCAACGCGCACGCAGTATCATCCGTCTCGCCGCGACATGGGAATCGCAGCCGCCCGAGAAGAGCAAACGTTACAGGACGCTGCATTACCCCACCCCCGGCGCCGGCAGAGAGCTCAGAGGCGCGCATGTGCTGGACGACGCGGACGAGCGTACTGGCGCCTGGGAGGTCGCAAGGATGCCTGGTACAGGCCCTTACTCGTGGGACAGCTGGCGCATCTTCTGCCGCGACAGGCTGCGCGGTCTGGCGGACGACTACAAGGGCACAGGTGCCGCTGAGGGCTTCGAACCGGAGTGGAAGCGCGTCGTGCCTAAGGACAAGGAACTCAGAGCCTGCTTGAGGTGGATGTGGCTGCGCGAGGGCTGGGAGTGGGACCCCCTGACTGGGAACAAGAAGGTTGCTAGCGTCGAGCTGATGAAGCAGGCGACGGCCGGTCAAGGCGAGTGGGATGATCCTGATGGGATGATGGGCTCTGCAATAAAGCCGACGGATAAACAGGGACGGCCAGTAGACGATACCGAACCCTTACCGTTGTCTTCAACTGCTTCTCCGCACCGCAATGGCGTAGCTGATGAAGAGCCGCCTCTACCAGCCCCCCAGAATCTGACCGAGACCGCAGAAACTGCCAAAGAGGCCGAAGCCCAAAACCTCGACATCACGTCAAAGGAGCCCATCTCCCAAGGACTGTACCGCGAACAGTCGTTCGTGCCAGGTCCGGCGAGGGAGCGTCCAGAGGCGCGGTGCGGCAAGAAAGCGATATCGCAAAATTGAACCCGCACACGGAAGCAGGGGAACAGCTTGCACCGCACGACACGATCGACGCGGGTGTCGAGACGCTCCTCACACAGCTCCGCCACGCTGCTCTCGGCTTCGAAGGCGACGGCGTGCAGGCAGCCCCAAGCGGTCGAGTCGAGGATGGCGCGGACGGTGAGGCGGAGGATGAGGAGGCGGAGGAGGACGAGCAATCGGTGAAGGATGAGTCTGAGGAGGGAGAAGAAGACGAGGAGGGCTATGGTGGGAGGGAGGCGAGTATGGAGCTCCTTTGACCGGATGTGGTGGAGTTGATGTTCTCAGATCTGGCACGAGGTGCTTCTAGGCATTGCACATTTTTGCGGCCCAGAGTCTGGTAGCATCTGTACCGAGCTTTGACGGTTGTGCTCCTGTTTGCGAACAGACCTTCTGGCGATAATAATGGAGCGGCTCGAAATGTCGGCTTGGAGAGAGCTTGGGTATATACAGCAGCAAATTCACGTCTGTCTTACTGCAACCGGGTTCTGCAAGTGCAGGTCCGCGACCATTTTGCCCAGCCGAGACGCCTTTTCCTCCAGCCCATCCGCCTCAACTCCATGTGTGCAACGCAATGCAAGCTTC
>NAJN01000272.1:0-28109 GCA_005059845.1 Cryomyces minteri
CAGAGCTGCTGCAGAAGGACAAGGAGATCAAGAAGAGTCGCAGAGCGTTCGATGTGGACGATGATGCGGCGACGAAGGAAGTTGTGGGAGCTGTGAAGGAAAAAGACAAAGACGATGGGGACGGGAAGACGGAGGATGGGCGGAAGAGCAAAAAACTGAAGACGGTGAAGTGAGGGAGAGGACGGGGGAGATTAGATGGCACAGTTGGGGTCAAGGGCGGTACAGGCGTTTGGGACCAGTGCATCGGAATGGAGTTGGTGGAGCTGGATGATGATCGATCAGTCGTCGGTTGCTTCACTGTTACTGCAGCATGGCAAAGAGAAGCCTTTGCGAACGCGTGTTTCTATCCTTCGCCTCTAGGGAATCGGGAGAAGCCCGCTGTCGAACCATCGTGATTCACCTGGCTCACTTCCCGATGCAAATGCATAACGCTCAGTGGAGCACCTGCCACAGAAGCCCAAGCCAACAAGCTGTGCAGGCAACACCACCCTTTCCTTCCCATCGCAAGGCAGTGGAGCAAGTTACTCGAAAAGAGATGTCAACTACTGCTCTTGAGGCCGATTCTGGCCTCGGCCTTTTCCTCGTCTATTCTCCGGGCTGTTCTTTTGATTTCCTCCTTCACCGCCGGCCCCCGGCGGACCACCGATTGCATCTCCACTGCCCATTGTAAGTGCTGCGGTTGCCAGTCTGTTGGAGAGGTCGATCTGCGTGCGGATGGTATTGGCGAGATACGCGACCATAAGCACGTCTTGGATGTGGTTGTTGCTAGACAACATTAGCACTCTAAAGGGGTCCATGTAAGAACTGGGTCTATGGGCTGCATACAAATCTCGTTCAATGTCTGCAGGGTCGACCTTCGGTGCCAGAGAAAGTGCGTTCATCAAGAACTGTCCAAGTGCGCTGGATGGTACAGTTTCCTCGTCTAGGACATTACTAACGTAGTTCGACACTCTTTCAAGCATCTCCAGGACCTGCTCTATGGATCTTTCTAGCGACTCGATGTCCGTCAAGATCTCCTGTGACCGATCTTCTCTGTCTTTTGCGCCCGAGATCATCTCCAACCCGCTCTTCTCTGCATCTCCGTACTTGATCTCGTAAGGTACAGGTATGAACAAGCAGCTGTCTGCCGCTCGCTCCGGTGTTACGCCGATGGGTGCTGAGATGTATGTCCTTGCTTCAATATCCTGGCCTGGCACGGTTGACACGGTCAAGTGCACAGCAGGATGTGGCCATGTTCCGTCCCCTTGCTGCCCGTAGAAGTTCTGAATGAGCGCACTGAACGTATTCAGCTCACTGCTTGTCGCATACCATCCCACTAAAACCTCCCTCGGGTTTGCCCTGAGATGTAGCGCAAGCATCTGCTTCTGATAGTCCATGTCGACCTCGACTTGCTCCGCGGTTTCGGTGTGTGGAACAGCATAGCAGTTGCGGATTTCGACCTCGGTGCCGTCTTCGCTTCGTACTCCAAGGAGAGTACCGATCACGCGCTCTTGGTCCTGATTCCGTCGGAGGGAGTGGTCGAGTATAGAGAAGAGGGCCTGTGGTTGTAGAACAATACTTAGTGGGGCTGTGGAGGGTTGAGAGCCTACGGCCGCAGGACCGAGGGGACGCGCAAGGTGGAGGAAGGAGTCAGCATCTGCCATGCTGGGCAAGTAGTATGGAGGGCGTCTTGAATCTGTTTTTCTAGTCCTCAGGGAGCTCCAGGTCGTGTTTGCTACTCGTCGTCGCGCTCAACTAAGTTTTGGTTGTGTGAGAGCGAAAAGTGACAGCGGAGAATCCGACGCCGGTTGGCCGCGGTTGTTATCGATAAAACATGGACTTTTTGGAGCATATTCTCAGTCCAGCACAATTTAGAGAATGGCACTAATACGCGGAAAAGGTGGATTCCGTTCCCGTGGACAAGGCAGAGGACGAGGAAGCGGAAGGGGTGGAAGAGGTAGAGGTGGAGCAGGGTTTGGATCCAGACGAGGCAGAAGAGATTCATTCACCACCGCCCGAGTTGAGGATCCTGAGGAAGAAGGCTCAGAGAACGGCGAACGACGCGAGGAGAGCCCTACAGAGCTCGAAGAAGATGCTGCGGACCTCAGTGATGAATCTGTAGGCGAAAACGGAGGCTCAGCGCCCGATGTGCGACCATATAATGCACTGCTCCAGTCCTTGCAGCAGTCGGCAGAGAGTGATGAACCACGACGAAAGAAGCGCAAGGTCGAAGAACGCAATAGGTACTCGCATCAACGGACACCAAGTCCTGAGGCTATCCCAGCCGAGAACCTCGATGAGGCTCTCGTGAGCGAGCCAGAGGACGAGGATGGAACCCTTGAAGCAAGCCCGTCCGGAGCGGAAGACCTGGATGACGAGGACGACAAGCATGAGTCCTTCGAAAAGCATTTTGCGAATCCCGACGAAACCCATTTGAAAGAACTGCTGCAATCAATCGCCCAAAACGACTGGAAGGTATCGCAAGCGCCGGCATGGGCAGGTAGGAAGGGTAACGTTACAATGCTCAGCGTTCCAGGAGCTTCAGACGAGGCGTCGACGGCTATCAAACGACCTAGCACGTCTCCTAAGGATCTCGACTTGAAACAGCGGTTGACTGAGACGTCCATCGAGTTGATACCACGGTTCGATGAGCTCGAGCGCTTTGCTGTGCCGTATGTTTTCAACTACATGGACTTTCTATTTTGCGCTCGGGCAGTCGACAATGCGGCGCAACTTCGAAGGCTGACTTGTCTTCATGCTCTGAATCATATCTTCAAGGGTCGCGACCGTGTTCTGAAGAGTAACGCGCGCCTGACAAGGGCACAAGAGCCCGAAGATCTTGAGCTCAGAGACCGTGGATTTACTAGGCCAAAGATTCTTATGCTTCTCGAAACTCGTCAAGCTTGCGTCAAGGCTATTGAGACAATCATGTCCTTATGCAAACCAGAGCAACAGGAAAACAAGAAGCGGTTTCAAGATGAGTATGTGCATGGTGAAGAGAAGTTCTCCCCTGACCGGCCTGACGATTTCCGCGAACTTTTCGAGGGCAACGACGACAACGATTTCAGACTGGGTCTCAAATTCACCAGGAAGACGATCAGATATTTCTCCCCATTTTATAGCTCAGACATCATCTTCGCCTCGCCACTTGGTCTGCGCAGGATCATCGATAACGAAGATCCGAAGAAGGTGGACTACGACTTTCTCTCCTCTATCGAAGTGGCCATTGTTGACCAAGCAGACGCAATGCTGATGCAGAACTGGGAGCATGTGGAATATGTCCTCGACCATTTGAACCGTCAGCCTAAAGACGCCCACGGTTGCGATTTTAGTCGGGTTCGGAGCTGGTACCTTGACGGAAACGCCAAATACCTGCGACAGACCATTATGCTATCTGCATACAATACTCCAGAACTGAATCGACTCTTTAACATCCGCATGCTTAACATAGCCGGAAAAGCCAAGTTCCAGCCCGAGTACGATGGTGCTATGCTCGACATTGGCCTTCAGATCAAGCAGACCTTCTCTCGTTACGAGTCGTTCTCTCTTGTCGCAGATCCAGACGCCCGCTTCAAGCACTTCACGACGGCCATTGTCCCATCGCTGACGCGCTACCCCCGACCAGCAGATGGAGCAGGCGGGCAGGGCATTCTCATCTTCATCCCATCCTACCTTGACTTTGTTCGTCTGAGGAACTACTTCGCCTCGTCAACTGCGACGGCGAACCTCTCCTTTGGCGCGGTGTCTGAGTACACACCCGAATCGGAAGTCCGTCGTGCCAAAAGCCATTTCTTCACCGGGCGCCATTCCGTGCTGCTGTATAGTGGCAGAGCTCACCACTTCCATCGCTATCGCATTCGGGGTGTGAAAAGAGTGATTATGTATGCACTGCCAGATAACCCGGTCTTTTACAATGAGCTGGTGGGCGGGTACTTAGGTGCTACTGTTGCGGAGGGAAAGGCTGCGACGGCGGAGACGAGCGTGAGAGCCGTTTTCTCGAGGTGGGATGGCCTGAGACTGGAGAGGGTTGTGGGAAGTAAGAGGGTCAGGAGTATGCTGCAGGAGAAGAGTGGAGACACGTTCGACTTCTTATGAAGAGTCCGAAATTCTACCGGTACATAATGTAGGCTGTTGAAACCCATGCACTGACAACAGCTTCAATGAAAGCCGTAGAGGAGGAGAATGAGATCCGAACAATGTGGTCGTCCTTCTTCTGCCTCCGAGATGGATTCTGTAATTGCCACTTGCGAACAGGCATGTCCCTCTTGCCCGGCCCCGGCCCCTATCACAGCGCAGCATTGGCATGTGAATTGAACATATCCTTGCAAAGACAACGAAGACAGACGGTTCCGTTGTGGTGCACTTGGCATCGGTGGTTGGCCAGGAATAACTTCAACTTCGTGTTCACCAGACTGACCTATGTATAGAAAGCTGCCGCAATCATCCTCTGGAGGCAGTGCATCACGTCACTATATTGACTCTCAATGCAGGCCCGTACTTTCTGCCTTCTGACTCTCATTCCTCTCCACTAGCTCTCCAACACCCAGTCCCCTCCCTACCTTCACCTTCATCTTCCTCCCGCCCTTCTTCTTCGTTTCCGAAGCTCCAGCCTCTCCGGCTTTCCCTACACTGCCGACCGCCTCGCCCTCGTCTCCATCTTCCTCGTCACTGCTTTCGTCATCGACGCCTACTCCGTCCCGCAAATGTGTCAGGTCCATCTTCATTGAATAGGCGTCTTCACCGTCGGCATAGTATTTCGCTTCGATCTTCTCTACCTTGAAACCCAACGTGTCACGATAGAGTCGTAAGGCTGCGGTGTTGGAAACACGAACGTGAAGGGAGAATTCGGACGGGTTGGCGGCGTTTAGGTCGAGCACGGTGGGGAGAGAGTAGCCGAGGAGGAGATAGTGGGCTGCGCGGCGGGCTTGTCGGGAGGGGGAGAGGGAGGGGAGGCGGGAAAGGTCGGAGGGGCTGAGCTGGAGGGTTTTGAAGTAGTAGAGGTGGCCTTCGTGGCTGGGGAGCGTTAGTATAGGTAGAACGACACAAGGAAAGCCAAAGACCGCTCACGCTTTGCGTAGATAATCCAACGTAGCTATCCGTTTCGAGGCGGTGTCGTTGATGTGCTGGTGCAAAGCCCTCGGGTTGTTCGCACCTGCAATTGCCTGTAGAGGCGGATTCGGCAGCGGTGGACTCAACGTGGCCCCGCCCTGGCCATTGGACGTGTTTTGCGTCTTGCCGGCCTCGCTCGTGTCCAGACGACGGAGGTTGTGGCCGAAAGCCGCCGCCGGCATAGTGCCAAAAGTGGACTTGGGCGGATCTACCGCGGACAGCGGAGACCTGTTGTAGATGTGCTCAGGCGGGCTGAGTTGGCTGTAGTTCAACGTCTCCGATGATCTGGAGCCGTGTATGATGTGCCCGAGCGAGAGGGAGGGCTTGGAGAGCGTCGTGTTGACGGAGCGGGCCCCTTTCTCGGGGGAGTAGGAGAAGGACAGAGTGTTCGAGGGCGGGGACCGTGTTCTGCTGGAGCCGTACGAGGATCGTGACCGCAGCGAGACAGAGCGGCGGACAGAGGTGCCAAGGTCTGTCACCGACGAGGAGAGGGAGAGGATGGAGGATTCTCTCTTGTGAGAGCGTGGGGTGCTGCCGGGGTTGGGAGGTGTTGTCGCCGTCGAGGAAGGCGCGGGCGGGGAGGAGGACTGCTGGGCTCTGGCATGGAAGAAGGAGGAGCCCTTGCGTGAGAAGAGTCCCGAGGCAGCACTGCCGCCGCCGTTTGAGTGTGAGGAACTTGGCATGGCACCACTGCGAGTCGGTAGGTTTAGTGGCAGCAGTAGCAGCAGCAGCAGCAGGGCGGCTCAGCAGCCGGCGCAAACGAGAACGAGGCACCTGAGGCGTCCAAGCCCCTGGAGCATGGAATGGTAGCGGGAGGACGGAAGATTGCGCGACACGCTTCCCGACTCGAGCAAGGTGCAAGTGCAAGTGCAAGTGCAAGGTACCCGAGCCCTGGGATTGTGGAAGCGAGGTGTGAGCCTGTGAGGCAGGGCAGTGGCTGAGGGATGTCGCTGGAGAGGATTGTAGCCGATGGTGATATGGGGCATCCAGGCCTCTCAGACTGGGCTCCCGTCCGTCTCGAGTGGTCCTGCAAGGCAGGGTCGATTGCAGATGAAGGATGTGGATGTGGATGTGGATGAAGCCGTGACAGTGCGTAATGTAAGGCACGTGACAGTGATGCACAGTAACTTACAGTAACGTGCAGTAGTCAACTCGACGCGGGGAAGCTAAGCTGAGCTCGGCCAGGGACCGACCGCTAGCGGCCCAGCGCCTCTGCCCCACGTGCTTCCATGCTGTTTCGCTCCGTACCTTACCGCTGAGGCTACGACCGACCATCTCGAGCTGTCTCCACCCCGGCCCCGAGCTCTGCTGTTCTCTGTTCCCCGTGTTTACCATACACTATCATACAATCCTTCGTGTTGGCAGGAAGCCTCACTTCGTTGCTTCTTCCGTCCTCTCGCGACTTTCCTCCAACCCTCGAGATGTCTCCCATACGCCGCTCCTCGACAATGACATCGCAGGCCGATCAGGAGGTGAGACGGCTCCCTGCAGCTCCCTGGAGCTCTCCTGCTAATCCAATGCCCTTGTCAGAATCTCTCTACTCCGGCACCCGGCGAGTGGCCAGTGGACCCCCAGGAAGACGTTCCCGTCTCAGACCTTCGCATCTGGATCGATGGCTGCTTCGACTTCACCCACCATGGACACGCCGGTGCCATGCTACAGGCCCGTCAGCTCGGCAATGAACTCGTCGTTGGTGTTCATTCGGACGAGGCGATTCTGGAGAACAAGGGCCCCACAGTCATGACGCTAGAAGAACGGTAAGAGCTGGGAGACAACATGCGTAGCGACTGTCAGAACCCGGCTGACGATCGATTCCAGATGTGCCGCCGTAGACGCTTGCCGCTGGGCAACGAAGTCGGTACCTCACGCACCCTACGTCACCTCTCTCCCTTGGATCACCCACTATGGCTGTCAGTACGTGGTCCATGGCGATGACATTACTTCGGACAGCTCGGGCAACGACTGCTACCGTTTCGTCAAGCGAGCCGGCCGCTTCAAGGTCGTCAAACGCACCCCAGGTATCTCTACCACAGACCTCGTCGGCCGCATGCTGTTGTGTACCAGGACGCATTTCATCAATAGTCTACCAGCTATGCTAGACGGGAGTGAAGGCTCCGGCAGCGAGGAGGAGAGGGAACGAGTTGGAGCGGAGTGCAAACAGCGGATCACCGAGTACGCGAGCGACCAGAGCGGCCTGAAGCCGTGTGTGGATGTGTGGAGTTGGCAGCCGAGCCGAGGCGGGAAAGAACGGCGGCGGTCAAGCGTAATGAAGAGGCAGCACGACGACAAGGGCGTCTTCACGCAGATGTGCGAGGGCAAGGGCGTGAAACCGGGACAGCGCGTCGTATACGTCGACGGAGGCTTCGACCTCTTCTCGAGTGGGCACATCGCCTTCTTGAAAAGCGTGACAGAGATGGAAGAAGCGGAAGGCAGAGGCCGCGGCTGGTACGAAGAGGATGCAAGAAGCAAGCGGATAGAAGAGACGGGCTCCGACTACGGCCCTGCATACGTCGTCGCTGGCGTGCACGACGACGAAGTTATCAATTACTGGAAGGGCGTCAACTACCCGATTATGAACATCTTCGAGCGCGGCCTGTGCGTTCTACAGTGTAAAGTAAGATACATGCCACCTCTCCTTCACCCCCTCCACCACCACAAGATTCAAAGAAACACAGCCAGACTAACAACTGCCCCACAGTACGTCCACGCCCTCATCTTCTCCGCCCCCTTCACCCCCACCCCCTCCTACCTTTCTCACCTCCCCACGCACACCCCCCACACCGTCTACCACGGCCCGACGTCCTTCATGCCACACACGCACGACCCTTACGCTGCCGCCAAAGAGATAAACATCTTCCGCGAAGTGCCCGCGCACGCCTTCCAGCACGTCAACGCTGGCGAGATCGTCGCACGCATTCTGGCGAGCCGCGAGCGGTACGAGGCGCGGCAGCGTGCCAAACTGGAGAAGGGCGTCGGGGAGGCGGAGGTCAGGCGCAGGGAGAGCATGGTTCGGGAGAGAGAGAGGATGGAGAGGGTCAGGGAGGTCGAGGGGCTGTATGGGTGTGAGTTTTCTTGGACTGAGAAACTCAGATGAATGACCTGACGAGCTGGACGGAATGTGCGGACACGGAGAAGAGCAGTGGTTGGGACGCGACGACACAAACCCTCGACACTTGCATTCGGGAGAGTGTTATTGGATGATCTACACACCCGAATATTCCAACTCTCGTATTGACACGCTCTGCTGACGCGCGACCTTACCTCTCTCACAGGTCGAAAGCGGAGGGCGACACCACTGCCGCGCGATCGAAAACACACGTCTTCGGTATGATCCTCGGCCTACGGTGTTGTTACGATTCGGTCGTGTCGAGCGCGCAAGCTGTGTGGCGGATTCCCACGGCGAATTCCCCGTTGAGCCATCATTGGATTGAGACGTCATGACCTTCTGCGTCCCTTGGCTCTTGTGCCTACATGCATGGTCTGCTTTTTGTCCTTTCTGCGATGCTAGGTACGTACGTGTGCAGATACGTGTTCTCGTTCTCGGTTGCGGTCTCTGGTATGGGCGTTTCGCCGTGTGCGTGGTGTTGAGTGTGTCTCGTGTTGCTGCGATTGGAACATGCGCTCGAACCACGAAAGCGACAATGGTCCAGCCTTTGGTGAGAGGCTTCTGCTCACGCCTGTGCTCCGCTCGTACGTTCCTGCGCTTTTATACGAGTTTGAAAAACACGGAGACGTCGGTGCACCGGAGGCCCAGATGAAGTCAAGAACACCGGCTTCGGCTGGGAGTACAAATGTGTGGTCCAGTATGGATGATCCACTCCATGCGCCTGGCAGACCAAGAGCTGAGCCATACCACAGAAGATGGAGGCCCTGCACCAATACACGCAGGAATCTGCTCCTCGATCCTGCTCCAGACGGAAGTCCCAGTGCCTGCCCTATGTGAAGGCATCCTCACCTCCAAGCCGCTGAAGAAGTTTAGAACATCCCGCAAAACAACACGACACGATATCGCCCCTTTAATGCTGCGGCACCAAGATCCCATCCTTACAAAGCACCACAATCTTCTTGAAAAACCGTCTCCACTCCAACGGATCCCCCTTCGCCTTGACAAACCTGACCTCCAACATCTCCGCATTGAGCCTCTCAACTACTATGTTCCCATTCAGGCCCTGACGCCTTCCATCGACCGTCTTGACTCGCACGTACGCCGTCTCCTCCCCACCATCTAGCGCGGACTGCGGAAGCGGTGGGACAGGGATCATGAGGTGGTGCAGGGCTTCGACGAGGAGCGGGAGGAGTAAATGGAAGGGCAGCGGGGATAGAAAGCGCGCGAGTGAATGCGCGGGGACGATGTCGCGGAATTTGCGCGCTTGTTGCGTTAACGAGAGGGGCACTTGCGGCGTTTGCGAGAACTGCGACATCGACGGGTCATCGGAGAGCTGGTCGAGGAGCGAGGAGGACATGGTAGCGTGGGCAGAGATGTTGGTGGTAGGTTGGCTGGCGCTGAAGCCGGCGTGTGCGGCGAGCCGAGGCGGACGCTCCCAATCGAACGCCATGTCCGCGATAGGGGTTTCGGGCTGTGTGGATGCGAACTTGGCAGCCCAGGCGTTAGGCTTGTGGTCAAGGTCCATGGCGTCTTCGGTGTGGCGGTGTTTTTGATGGGAGGATGTTGGGTGGGATGAGAAATCTATGCGCAGCGACTCGAGCATCGTCGTAGCTAGTCTCACAGGGTTCGCGACCGTTCCCTTTGGACTCAAGTATGGATTGTGTCGCGTGAACCAGGGGTGCATGCGTACTTCTTCCAGGGTAAATCTTCTTCGAGGATCGGTCTTCAGGATGCCGCGCAGCAGCGACATGATCTCGGGTGGTATCTTCGCCCATAATTCGTCCGTGGTGCGGCCCATCGTCTCTACAAATTCATTGAACTCGTAGCTGTTCCTTGTAGGCTCGTCCCATGGCGTATTACCAACCAGCAGTACAAACAAGACGATACCGCAAGACCATATGTCCGATACGTTGGCTGCATAAGAGGCTTTCTCTTGCGATTTGTCTTTCCTCCTCATGTTTGCGTTCCCCACCTCAATAAGCTCTGGTGCGATGTATGGTGGGCTACCACAGATCATTGTGGACATCTTCGTTCTGCCGCTGTTCTGGTCGTAGAACACTTCGGCAAGCCCAAAGTCTGCAATTTTCAGGTCTCCTTCTGAGCTCAAGAGCATGTTCTCTGGTTTGATGTCTCGGTGTGCTACGCCCATGGAATGCATGTAGCTGACTCCTTGCACAAGCTGTGTAAAGTAGAAATGCGCAAAGTCCTCGCCAACGCCCTCATCTGCTTCGATCTTGTCAAAGAGATCCCCTCCTTCTGCTAGCTCCATCGCGATCCAAGTCCAGAGATTGTCTTCGCCGCTGCTGAGGCATCTTATGATGTTCTGATGGTGGCTGACATGCATGTGCAAGCTGATCTCCAGAGCTATCTGCTTCGGGCGCAGACGGCCTTGTCTGAAGGCATGCTCTTTATTGATGAACTTGATAGCGATTATCGGTTTTGGCGCATTCAGGGGAGCGGCCTTCCGAATCCTACGCGGTCCAGTCAGCTCCGCCGAGCTGAGACGCAGTGAGGCAGACAGACGATGCGTATGCGCCTTGGCCGATGGTTTTGGAGATCAAACGGAATGGCAGATTGGACGGGAGTGGTGCGACTTGCGACTGCGGTAGTTAGTAATGGATGGGGTGAGTTGGGCTGTAGCACGTACACCAGGAGGGGGGCCCATCGCGGATGCTGGAGGGAGACCAGAACACTCTTCAACAACGATGTGTTTGATCCCGAGGTTCAGAACAGTGGTGAGCTGTGTATCAGATGCGTGGTGGTTGACTTCGAAGTCGCGTATCATGGGCCAGAAAAGGTAAACACACTGGCAAATGCAGGGTCTATGTCGATGCAGCTTTAACCATGGCACTTCCAATACCTTCGTGTCGCCGGCACAAGGGCGGAGCGAGACGGTAACTCAAATGCCAGTCCCGAGCCGGCATGCATCAACCTTAACATACATGGAGTAACCGCACCGTCGAGAGCAGACGGACCTTCAAAGGAGCAGTCAAGAGTCTTTCCTGGGGTCATTTGACATTCAGGTATCTACAAGCTATAACGGCTCCGTCTCTGTGCAATGGTAATCACCACTTGAATCCATGCAAAGTCTCATCCGGAATTCCAGACGGTCGGCGGAGTACTTAGACCGCAGGCTCGATGAGAGGTGGTGTTTGTCTCGCATTCATCGGAAGAGCACCATGATAGTGCCTATGATGTGGACCAAACATTTCACCTGTAACTTAGCACTGTTGAATCCGCTAAAAGTCACCACAAGTGGACGAGAGTCGGTTGTCGTACGTACGTATGTCTTCATTCACATGTGCATCTCGGCCTACGCGCAGCTCTAGAGCCTTGATGGCCAAATCAGCTCTTATGACAAACTCGTGATCGAACAGCTGAGCCTCGAGCTGACGGATTGCAGGACCAACATTGCATCCCCACAACCTTTGCGGGCCCTTGCCGTTGCCATCTCCACCATCCCTATCCGTATTGTGCTTGGAACGAACACTTTTCCTACGGAGGGTGTGCAAGTCCATGCCCCTAGACCGTCCAACGATATGCAACCCCCAATGTCAGTCCGACACCCTGAAGCTAGCCTGAGACCTAGAACCAGAGTGCTGCCCATGCGCTCTGTAAAAGGGAGCGACCATACACCGCAAGCCGATGAAAAGTGCGACTATCACTAGGATAGTCGGAGTGGCGCAAGGATAGAGCGTAGCCAGCTCCTAGAAGTTAGAGCGTAACGTTAGCTATGCCGTTATGTGATCGAAAATGGAAGATCTTACCTAAGTGGAGCGAGAGTTGCGCTCCTTGGGCGGACCGCGCTCTCACAGTCGGCAAGGTCTTCAGCCTTGCGTTTATCCTTCTTCGCCGCCTTTCCATCCTACTTCTCATAGAAGTCGAGCGCGATCTTTTCGATCCTGGTTCCCTCCATTGAAGGAGCCATGGTGGTGACAATATCAACACTAGAATGAGTCAGTGAGTGTAAGAGGAGGAGGAGCTGTTCACTAACCTTGATTGTTGTTAGTTGTACGAGGTACAAGATTGAGGAAGAATCTGTTGAAGGCTTGTGTTAAAGCTTGAAACGAACGATTTTGAGGTGTTGGCAGTAGTGTGCCGGAAGATGGTGGACTTGTTTGAGCGTGAGGATCGAAACTTGTAGACCAAAGGATGCGAGGGAACTGAGAGCTGTGAAGGAGTGAAGAAGGAAGAAAGCTGGCGGGTGTACTGTGTGGTTGTGCATGGATATATAAGATTTTGTGGAGTTGAATGTATAGGTCGTGTTGCGAGGTTGTATATAAGTGAGGCGGTGGAGTCGAAGTCCAGACGGGGGATGTAGGATCTCGTCTGGAATGTAAGGAGGGGTGGCTCGAGTGGAGCCCAGCAAAGATGGATTGGGAGCGCGAGGAGGATGTCTAGACAACCTCGAGCGAGGCGGAGTTGTGAGATACGGTGATTAAGAAACGTGTCCCTCGCTTTCTGTCTAGAATGAAATAGCGTCATGTGATGCTTTGTTCGCTTCATGGTGTTCTTTGTAGTCAAGGAACAAGAAGATCTCAGACAGCGCGGCTGTGATGAACAAAGGCCTCGTAAATGCAGATTCGGCCATCAAGATCGAACTGTCGAGCCCACAATGGATCACCTGAGGGTTGTGTTGACAGATATCTAGTTACTGTTCTGGCTCATCATCAAACGCCGAATGCGTCTCGACGTACTGCATTGCTGAGTGAATGAGCTCGGCCGCTTCAGATCCTAAGGCCTGTCTGACACTACACATTGCGAGCGCGTAAGCCTGTACATTCAAATCCCTTGGCAATGCTAGTAATGCGTATCTGTCCAACATTTCACGCTCTGGGCTCCCAACTGCATAATCTTCTGGACTCGTCCCATTCTCCTGGATCAGGTTTCTCAACCCTTCCAGCGTAAGTCCGTGACGATGGTCGCTGTGCACAAGGGGAAGATAGAAGTTGTTGAAGAGCTCCTCGTCTGGCCTTGCACTGAGCTGAGTGAAGATTTCGAGCGCCTCATCGAGAGAACCGGGCGCATCGGACTCTTCTCGAAGCTGTTCCAGGTACTGTGGGGCTCGTTGGGAGGTCGGTGCATGCTCCGGATGATGAGCTCCCTCTGTTCGTTCTGTGTCCGTGCCACGATCGCTGGCTGTGCCCCTACTGCCGAACAATTCAAGTACTTCGCGAAACCACACCTGCAAAGCGTTAAACTCTTCAAGTTCGCCCTCCATTTGGAGAAGTTCATTGCCAACTTGTCGAGTCTGTGAACGATCTGGAGCACTGCTGTAGGACTCTGTACTGATCTCCGGAGGCAGTGGATCCGACGATGAGGTGACCCTCGAACTCAGAGAGCGCGGGATAAATGCAATGAGAGCAGGGTTGTCCGAAAGGATAGTGTGACGGGCTTCGTCGATAGTAATAGGTGTGTCGACAATGGCGGGAGGAGAGAGTTCGGTGCTGATGGCTGAGGCGATCTCCATCAGAAGAGACTTTGCCTCCGTAGTGTTCCATATGTCCTTCGCTCGAGAAACATAAAGCTCGGTATGGAGTGTTTCGCAGCTTGTGCGTGGTAACTTTCCCCAAATAGCTGGAGGTATCGGAACAAGTTCGAGCTCTTGAAAAAGCCTGGCAGCAACCCAAGGGAAGTTTGCGAGAGCTGTGTACAATTCTTGTTTACCCTTTTGCGAGTTGTGGACTTGTGTGTAGGCTAGACCTAGACTAATGTGGATATTCTCTAAATTCTTCCATCTCGAACCAAGTGTTTTACTTTGGGCCATGTCCACAAGCTGTTGTGCTTGACGGGACCGTAACGCGAACTGGTCGATGACCAGACCAATACAGTACGGATCGCCTTCAGGGTCGAGACTGAGTAGTAGCTTCGCCCATTCGAACGCAGTTCTCCAAGTCGCTCGCATTCCCAGGTTCGCAATGTATCTGTATGCAGCCAGCCAAAACTCTCTGTTCTCTGGTCTGCGGAAATCTAGTCTCGCCTTTCCTTCTGACACATTCTTTGGGAAAGTCGAATGGACAGCCCTACCGAAGGAGAATAGAGCACGTTCTAGAAGATCACCAGATGTGGCGTTCTCGCGTTCTTGCTTTGCAATCTCGGAGACTTGAAGTAGCGTGGAGATATGGTATGGGTTGTATTGCAAGAGTTGAATCAGGCAGTTGGGGTCCATTGACTCCACGCAAGTTTCGAACTGTCTTTGGACGTCTTGATATGGTCGGCTGTGTACAAATCTGTACTCCACGACGCCATCTGGACGTTTGTCAACAACCTCCATGCCCAGGCCACCTGAGGTACCTCCAGGCCACTCTTCCTTGCCCTGTATGAAAATGTTCCGTCGTAGAACTAGGGCCGCTAAGCCACGGTCACGACCATTGGGTGTGTTGCGCCCCGCCAGAGCACCTGCAAGACCGCCTTGTCGAGGGTTTCTATTGCGCCGCCTTCCGTCACCCGCTTCGTCACCATCATCGTTTCCGAGCGCAGCGCGGCCGAAAAGCCGGCGCATCTCGTTTGATGCGTGTAAGTGCTGGGCATCGACAGACAATAACTTGCATACCTCTTGTACTGCAGGGTCCAGTTTGCTTCTGTCGTCGAGGTCTGAAGCAGCGTTCTCTTCGGTCGCTGAAGCGGACAGAGACTGTAGTGCAAGATCGATCTCGTCTAGTTGCAAAGTACCCTGCGCAGATGCTTTGACCATCTTTGCAGTGGTCTTCTTACCCTTCCCTTTCCTTTTCTTTCTCTTCGCTCCTGCTGCTGATGTTGTAGCCGCCGCGGTTGCAGAAGGCTGTTCCTCTTCATCTTCTGGATCAGAAAGCGCAGGCTCTACTGCGGGCTCATGCTCGCCATCCTCGTCGTGTTGACCTAGCATTTCAAATATGCTAGGCTGTGAGCTGGCGGTGTTGACCTGTCCATCTTCTGCTTCTTCCTCGTCTTCTTCCTCATCCTGTTGAGCTTGGAGCCTTTGAAGCCGCTCCTGCTCTTCACGCTCGCGCTGAGCCTTGCGTAAGGCCCGCGATGACATTTGGTGAGAGTGCCCAAGCTCACGCGAACACCAGATTGTTTGGTTTCAGCTGTCCGTGACTTTGCAGTCGTCGTGAGGGACAGGATGAAATCTAACCGTGAAGATGTTCTAGTCGGAAGACGACGAATGACGCATGTGTCCAGATTGCAGACGTGAGCCTGAAGCCCTAACTTAGCCCTAAGGCACCGCTAGACTTGCCTCTCGCAGGTCGACTACTTACACCACCTCGCTCCCCACAGCAACGTCCATCTTCTGTCCCTTGCCTCCAGACCAGCCAGTGCTGGCTCTCACTCACGGCTCACACCCACCGTACGCCCATCTACGAGTATCTGGCTCGCTTCGAGTCCTCTCCCCTCCCCTCACCTCACCTCTCCAATGCGTCGGGCAGCCGCCCAGGCGCTCCGTACTGTTCGGCGTCCTGCTTTTCGGAAATTTGTTAAAAGCCGTAGCTCTGTCGTTACTCCCTCAAGCTATGCCTTAGGCCTGCGCTTTGCCTCTTCCCGCAGAGAAATTGGCGGCCAGACGCTTGCCTCCTCTATGCGCCTTCGTCGCGTCTCCGTCGCCGTCGTAACTACTCTCGTGGGTGGTGGTGCATTCTACGCTTACCGCGGCAGTCCCTCAAAAGTGTCAGAAGGGTCTGTTGGTGCTACATTTGCTGGAGGATCGCCTGTCGCACAATCTGTCGGCCAAAACAGGAGCTTCTCGACTACGTCGGCATTCGCTGCCTCGCCACAAGCGTCGCCGAGTGGTGCTTTACCTAAGACAGCAGCAGAGCCAGCGCGGAGAGCTCTGATCGTCGAACAAGGCGAGCTATACACTGGCACAATTGACGGTGACGGCCCTCTATCAAAAGAAACCGACGACTACGGCCGCAAAGTCCTAGAGATGATGACACCCGAACAAGCTACACAGAAGCTGAGAACCAACGAACAGTCCTATTTAGTGGGTAGAGGAAAGGGAGTGGTGCGTTATGATGTAGTCCAGATACCCAGTAACGATCCGATCGAAGACGACCATGCGGAGAAGATTCTTGAAGTACCACAAAGCAGTGCTGCTACACAAGACGGTACCGCTAGCAGTGATTGGATGTTCTGGGGAGTTTTCGACGGACACAGGTAATTGTGGCCTCGCTTGACGTAGGTTGGGCAAGCTACTGACTCGCCTTCTCAGTGGCTGGACTACGTCCGCTAAATTACGCCAAGTGCTGATATCCTTCGTTGCTCGCGAATTGAACGAGACGTACAAATCTGCGCTCACCGATCCAGCCGTCAGTTTCCCCACACCAGAGTCGGTTGACAACGCGATCAAGAAAGGATTCGTACGGCTTGATCATGAGATAACTCACGAGTCCGTGAACAAGGTTCTCAAAGCTCAGTCAAAGCGTGTGGCAGCCGAACTCCTTGCCCCTGCACTCTCTGGATCTTGCGCTCTTCTTTCGTTCTACGACAGCCGGTCGAAACTGCTGCGAGTGGCCTGCACTGGCGATTCGAGAGCCGTCCTTGGCAGGCGAGGCACGAGCGGTAAATGGATAGCAACACCCCTCTCCGTGGACCAGACTGGTGGAAACGCAGAAGAAGTAGCACGATTACGGAAAGAACATCCTGGTGAACCCTATGTGACGCACAACGGGCGCATATTGGGCGGTTTGGAACCCAGCCGTGCTTTTGGCGACGCGGTCTATAAGTGGACGAAAGAAACACAGGACAAGATCAAGAACTCATATTTCGGTCGCACACCATCAAAGTACCTCAAGACACCTCCTTACGTCACGGCAGAACCGGTCGTCACAACTACCAAGGTCGAGCCTGAAAAAGGCGACTTTGTGGTCATGGCGACAGATGGCCTGTGGGAGATGCTTACCAACGAAGAAGTCGTCGGCCTCGTCGGCCAATGGCTCGAAGCCGAAGCCGAGGGCAGAACTGGCAATAGCAATAGCCGAAAGGACTCCTGGCTCAAAAGTTGGTTCAGCACACAGAAAGCGTCCGTGCTGCCCGTGGAGCAGAACGGTCGTGACGCGGATCCCGGCGGTCAACGCGCACCTATTCGACAACAGCAGTGGGGCGTTACGGCACCTCAGAACGAGCGATTCGTCGTGCAGGACATGAACGCTGCTACGCACCTTGTTCGTAATGCATTAGGTGGCAAGGACCAAGACATGGTGTGTGCCTTGCTCACCCTACCGAGTCCGTACTCCCGCCGGTACCGGGACGATCTTACCGTCGAGGTCATTTTCTTTGGCGAAGGAGACAAGAGCGGGGATGTGGAGCTGAACAAAGAGGCTTCTGCGAGGGAGGGGGGGCTAAAGGCGAGATTGTGACGGCACCTGATATCCAGGAATCTTGCCGAGGACCCCAAATTACCTGGGCCGAAGGAAGGCGGCCAGGTGCGGAATCTGCCCCTCCGGTCGTCGTGTCTGAAAAGCTCCAATTGGGAAGCTGCTCATTCGCGTCGGATGGGTGGAGGAGAGACTTGAAGTTGTTGGAGGTCATTGCGGGTCAGACTACCCCGGATCGTATCTCGTCTCCTTGCTACTTGGTTGTAAAGATTGGAGTTACTCTTTCAGCATTGGAAGGGCGCTTTTCCTTCCCCTATAGAGGCGCTTTCGTAGCATGAGAGAGGAATGAACTTGGTGGGGGTCAGTAGAGTTGGGGTTCGAGGTCTGTTACGATACCCAGTCTGCTTTCTTTCCTCCGCCACAAGCTACTTCGGAGTCTGCGCTGGTAGTGAGCTCTTTGCATAGACGAGATTTCGGTTGGTACAGGCGTTGGCTTGGGGACAGATGGTCCATAGCGACAGACGATGCTTTCTCAGCTTGTGACCTCTATGAATGAAGCAACCAAGCGAGTTACGACAGCGTTGATTTTGCGTTTTGCGAGAAGCTGAAATCTCGAGTGCACTACCAGAACACGTGTGATTATGAGTGGAGAAAACTCAAACGGTTCATTTTCAAGCGGCCAGTATGGGGCACGGGTCAATGCAATCCAACCATGACTTGTAGAGCTTCATAATGATTTGAGCGATAGGAGTGACTGGTGCTGATACTTCAAGCCCTGAGAGGACGATCACCTCGTCGGTTTTGTGACAAACACCAGCGCCATATGTCTTCGAGCACTGAGGGAGGCGGTGAGCCAATCGATTCTTTCAACCCAAGGTTCTTTCTAGGAAGCCTGGCTCAAAGCAATCCATCCATACAAATCATACACACGCACGCGGAGTTCGCCCCAATCGACCAGATTGCTGAGCACTACGAAGGGGTCGATCCTAGACCTAACCAGGCCTGATACCTCGGAGGAGGGTGTGAGTGGCATGTAACAAGCAAGGAAGCTTACACTACGTACCGTGGGCCCAGCCAACTACACAGCAACAAAGCAAATGACTCAACTACACATTCTTCTGGTCTCAACTGTCGTGCGGTTCGTCGGCAGTCCTGAGATGGCGGCCCGCGCTACACCACCGCATGCAAAGCGGTTGGTGCAAACCGGACAGTGCGCTTGAACAAAAGCTGCAAAGCGGCCTCGTCGTCCGCACCGGTCGTTACAAGAGCCTGAAGATGGACCAACGTGGTGGAGTCCTCAGTCGTAGTCATCCACACTGTAAAGCCCTCGCTCTCTTTGTGTCGAACACCACTCTTCGCTCGCCAAGCCCTCCACCTTCCTCTTCACCAATGCAGCGGCATCCTTGTGCCAATCACAAGCCCACTCGCACTCCGGTGTAATGTCTTCGCCGAAGTACTGACATATAAGCTGGTGCCTGCACGCTGACGTGCTCTCACAATACGCAATGAGTGACTGTAGTGACTTCGCGCGGCCCAGAGCTGCAGTCTGGGTGGCTGGTCCCATGCCACCCTTGTTGCTTTTGCTGTTCTCCTTTCTCGCTTGATCTCGAGCTAGCATACCAGCAGCTCGGTCGCGGTCTTCGCGGCCGTAGTACATGATGCACAGACTCGCCTTCCCATCTCGTCCAGCACGGCCAGCTTCTTGGTAGAAGCCCTCGAATGATTTCGGAATCTGCCAGTGCACTACGAACCTGACATTTTCCTTGTCGATGCCCATCCCAAATGCCGTGGTTGCGACGATGACATCGTAGCCTTCTTTGTTAGATACCCAGCCTTCAAGATGAGCGTCTTTATCGGAATTGGGCAGGCCAGCATGGTAGGGTTTCGCGCCGATACCATCGTCCCGAAGGCGTGCAGCCAACAATTCGCAGTCTTTGCGGTATAGATTGTAGATGATACCGCTCACGTTGTCTATGCGCTCGTCCTGCATAGCCAGCTGGGACGCCCGAGCTGCGTCTTTCCGGCGACGTCCATGTACTGCACGTATCCAGGAAATAAAGTCGTCATACTGGTCGACTCCGTCAGATTTGAAGCGAATTTCGTAATGAAGGTTCGGGCGACTGGTTGTCATAGTGTACATCTTCAGGTTCCTCTCGTTCAGTGCTAACGTTGTAATGATGTCATCACGCACTCGCTGCGTCGCGGTAGCTGTGCAGCAGACTATGGGGACGTCCGGAAACTCTTTCTTGAAGAAGTTCAATTCCTTGAACGAAGGCCGAAAGTCATGTCCCCACTCACTGATGCAGTGAGCTTCGTCAATGGCAATCCTCGCGAGCTCACGCTGCTCGTGGATGACACGAAGAATGCGTCGAAAGTGATCCATAGCGCAATACTCTGGGGTTACGTAGAGAAGTCGGGTGAGTGGGTGGCCGCATTTGAGGTCGTCAAGGATGGAGGTTCGAACGGCGGACGTGGTGGTGCTATTGATGGTGGCCACTTTGATGTTCGCGGCACGAAGGCCTGCAATTTGGTTGTTCTATCAGCGTGTGAGGAGATTGTATCTCTTGAAAACAGCGTAGTGAACGCGGACTGAAAGCTCCCCACGGTTCTGACTTGCAAAGGGGACAGATCTCACCATGAGTGCCAGGAGTGGTGATACAACTACGGTAACTGGGCGACATTCATTAGCACTGCAACTAAGATGCTGAACAGGCCGCTACTCACTGCCAAAATCCAGCACAGCTGGCAGCTGGAAGCACAAGCTCTTGCCGAAGGACGTGGCAGCTTGGAGGAAGACATCGTGGCCTTCGAGGACTGCATTGATGACCTCTCGCTGGACCGGTCTACCACAGCGCATCAGAGACCGTGTATAATGAGCTTTCGTACGAGCGGGAACCGCCTTACCTGAAGCCGGACTTGCCAAAGACCTTTCGGAGAGTGAAATCGAGATCGACCGTCCTACTTCGCTTCTGACGAACCATTGGAGAACACCTGGACGAATTGAAAGGCGACAAGAGAAGTGCAGGTCACTGCGTTGAGAATCGGAAGCGTAATGGAGGACGTGTTTTCTCTACAACACTTGTAGGTAAGGGAGAGGTCGGCCTCCGCATGTTCACGAGCAGTACAGGCGTTAAACGTAAGTGCAACGCTCCATCACTGTTGATACCGCATGAGAGGGAACCGCATGTTCTCCCTTCCAAGTGATCGGAGAAGTTTGTCGACACCCCGAATAAACGCATCGATGGGCTAGATACTACTACTCTCCTTATCTTCTACTAAGAAAATAATTAGTATAGAGTAGTATTCAGAAAGTTATCAAAGGAATAACTATAAAGAGCATTTATAACTTGTTTATAAAATAGATACAAATATTAGTAGTCTATTCTACTATTAAGATTTTCCCTTAGATATCTATAGTAACTTTCTTAGGCTTTACTATAATCTTTCTAAAGCTTATAATTATAGTAAGTAATCTAAAGTTTATTATAATATATCTTAAAGTACCTTTCAAAGGTTGTTAGTAAGGCTAATGAATATTTATAGTAAGCTAAAGGCTACTTCCTAATAGCTATAACAAGAGTGTTATAATATTATTTTATAGTTATAATTTATAACTAGTTGTGCTATTAATATTAAAAAATCGAGTATTTTTAACTCCCAAACTATATCGGCTTTTCCGGTCGGGAACCTCTATTTCGCCGCTCACTTGAAAAGGAGAATGCAATATTTTAGGGAAGAATCAATTTGCGCGCCAAAGGGTCTGTCAATCGCCTCCTAACAAATCACGCGATGGACCAAATGAGTCGCACATACAAAAAACCCTTCTGACGCATATTCAGACCGACAACATACTTAGTGTAGTCATGGCCGTGTTGCACGATATGCTATGACACAGTCAAGCAGTCGGGTCACCCAATCAGTACGAGTGCTGTGACGTTCATTCACCATCACCTGGCAGATGAACGATCGAGATGAAAGGGTTCAAATAAGCCTTGCCCAAATCTTTGTTCCACAACTCTGTCTTTCACCTCACACCTTCCGAGTGATGCAAAGCATCATGCAGTCTCTCTTTAACCTGGTGGCTACGTCCCCAGACTACACCGGAGGCATGTGAACGCTCCTGCATACACTGTTGATGCTCCTTGCTTCTACCTTTCTCGGCAACTCTCTACGAAAGCTTTCATACTGCTCGAACGACTCATCCCTTCGATAGTAAGTTCTGTCGGGCTTAATAACACTCGGTCGCAGGTGTCAAAGACAACTCTGGGCGAAGCGGGTTCGGCAGATATGGTGAAAGGATTCCTGTGTCCGAGCCCAGTGTGCACATGTCCACATGAGTCGGAGACGGCCTCCCACCCATGGTATATAGTCCGCTTGGCTCCTTGCGAGCCACTATGGAGGCTTCGATAAGATGCATCGTCCCATAAATTGCCCAGGACGTGGTGCCTGAGCAAGATCTCATCGGCTGTCCAAGTCGCCCAATCGATCTGCCTATCTTTTGGAGTGACCTTTGGCGCATGCTTCAGCATGGTGTCTGCTTCTATAGCTCTGCCATGCCTAACGCCTGCCAGAGGTGGAACGAAAAGTCTGCCTCTCAGAGCCTGGACAAGCATATCCGCTCCCACCGGAGTCAGCATCCTTAATAGAGCATCTGGCGTGCACTTGTCAGGAACCTTTAGGCCCGGCAAGGGGGTCTGCGCTAGAACAGTCCCTTGATCGAAGAACTTAGGATGTAAGGTTTGTAAGGATACACCTGTGTGCACACGGCGCTGGAGCAAGGTGTGATGTAGAGGTGCCGGGCCTCTAAGGTCAGGAAGTAGAGAGGGGTGTACATTGAGGCCCCCGTATTTGGCACCATTGAGGATACGTGGTGGCACGAGGAGGCCAAACGAGACGGCTATGACGAGGTTGATCGATGGAGGCGTCCATCCAGTGAAGGTGTCGATCTCATGGACTGGTAAAGCCAACGCTTGTGCGATGCTCTTGATGGGCACTTTCGGTCATTAGCGAAGGTGCAAACCCTTCATTTGACGAACCAACCTTCTCGGACAGTGTTCAAGCCTATTCCAGTTCTCTTCCCGGGTCTGCAAGCAACGTCGATCGACGCGATGAGCTCAGGATCCCGAATATGCTCGTGATGTATAGCGCGTAGCGACGCGACGCTAAAGTGGTCAGAGCCGCAGAACAAGATACGCAGAGGTTCGGCAGCTTTGGTAGAGCTCAAGCGGCAGCCAGTTGGTCGCAGTAGGGTATGCCGAAGCTTCAACGACTCCTTGCAGAGACGGCGGAGCTTTACGAGAGGCTGCATCAAGAGGTGGCCATTGAGGTCGCTGTTTACAAGACGCCGTTGCCTTCATTTCCGTCGTTCTCGGAACGGAGAAAGCTCCGGACGCGGCTGGCGGGAAGAACAAGCGTTGTCCATGCAGACTCCCACGATGCGCTGCAGCATCCCGAGGGGTAACGGTATACGGTCAGCCATATTCCGCACTTGTTCGTCAGATTGTTTCTCAGCCCAACGAACTACTGAACATGAGCAATGTCGAGTCCTGCAGGACGGGGGGGCAAGGTGCAACCGGCGCAACTCTCCTTCCTGGCTATTTACAACCCCTCTCTAGGCCCGACCGATGAGACGTTCCGCGACCAGGTAGTGTTCTACTATTCAAGAGCAACAGTAACTGCTAAAGCCAAGAGGAGAGGTAAGGATAAAGAGGTCCGACGGGACGACGAGCTCAACGAGCAGGAGAATGAAAAGCTCCGGCAGATTGGCCTGGCGCAGGGCATGGTGGACTTTGCCCGGTAGAAGATTGAAGGGCTAGCAGTGAGAAGATATGTCTACTGAATCGTCATGCAGAAGCTTCTCCAACGGTCAACCGGTCGACTCAATTGAGACTGAAAAGTCACGCATAGTGCTTCGCGAGTTGGAGCCAGGTTGGTGGATCCTCGCAGTACGTGTCGGCATCGGCATTGCCAGTCAAATCAGAAGCTGATGAAGCAGTCTGTTGACCTGACACGACTTCCCGGAGCTTCTGCTTCATCATCGACATCTCGAACGGGGGACGTGAAGGACGGGTCTCCCCCTCCTATCGAGTACTCGACTCGAGAAGTTAGTCCTCCGGCGCTCCTGCTTCAGAATATCCTTCGAGCGCATTCGATCTTCTCACTACATCATGGACCGTCCTTGCACGCGCTCTATACACGCCTTACGCGACTCAAGTTTTGCAATATCCTGGATCGATTTTGGACACAATATGCGCATGGATGGGATGTCCTAATGCATGGTAATCCAGCCGCTGATATATTCGGTGGGTTGAAGCTCGCAGCAGGCGGAGAGCTAGGCTTTGGCGTTGGTGAGGAAGATTGGGGTAGTGGCGAACGAGAAGTTCTGGAAGACGTCACTGGACGAACAGAGGGACTTGTAGACATTGTCGTCTCTCGATTTGGCGAATTGCCTGAGCAGCAGGCTGCAGATGTGAAGTCTACCGTCAGCAAGAACCCAAGCTCACTTCATGATGCCGAGAATGAGCTGTGGATGGGCAACGGTAGACACCCAGGCGCCGCTGACGGAGTAATCTTTAGTGGAGTTGGCAATATATCTCGCTCTTCTCTACGGGATCTCTCGGACTGGATGGCATTGATCTACACTCAGGGTGATCACGCCTACGGGGTGGCCGACAATCCGAACAGGGATCGGAGGAAGCGACGAAGAAGAAGCCCGCCAGACACCTGTCAGGCGCCTCCAAACACTAGAACAGACTCGGAAACTACGATGAAGGGCGACGTGAACTACAGACCGCCGCCTAATGCCAAGGTGAACACGAACGCGAAAGAAGCTGATGGAGGCGCCGAACGGGGCACGGGTCAACTGACCCGTCGTGCGAAAGACCCAACTAACAGCCCAGCAACGTCTCACCCAGACATTCCAGCTCCGATCGTCTCTGCAGCCGAGAAGTGTCTCAACACCGCTATCTCTTCGGCAGACGCGGCCCAGCGGATCGAGACATATGATACTGTGGGATCCAAATCGTCGTACGTTGATCCAGAGGTTTGGGCAAAATATCTTACTCTGGGAGCTTACGGATCCAGCTGGATGGGATGGGGAAAGAAAGAGCCAAGAGAGCGCCCTAGTGCCTTTCGACAGGAGTCCAATGACAGCGCTAAAGCGGTCAAGCCAGAAGATCGCGGTTCACCACCCATCGAGCCTTCCATGAAGCACATCGAGCCTCAGCCTGAAGGGGCGAGCGAGGAAGCAAAACTTGCACAACAGAGGCATCTAGAAACCAGTGGTCACTTCGTCATTGGTTTGAAAGGTGACCTCACCCTGGAAAACTCAGACGAGGACATGGACACGTACTCGAGTGGTGGGTGTTTTGAGAGCGGTGGCAGTCGCACGCTGCTGAGAACTCTGTATGTTGAAACCGCGGATGGCCGAAGGACAAACTACGAGGAAGACGATGGGGAGAGAGGCGCTATCAGTCGTGAGACCCTCACCCCCTCTGACTCGGTATCCTCCGGTCCGAAGTACCAGCGGATGCGAGTGCTCGTCTACGTACATCGGCCATTCATATATACGCTTCTGTTCGAACAGAGAACACCGTCTCTGTCGATGTCATCCTTCTACCACAACCTGCGTCACCACTTTACCCCACTGCACAAAGCGCTCTGCTCCTCCACCTCTCCCTCCAAAGTCGCACATAGGATTGCGGACGCTCGTACATCCCCACCACAGCCGGAATCCATTAATCCCAAGGACACACCGTACAATTCACCAAAGACCTCTCCCATTTTTGACCTCGTTTTCGACTCAAGAACTCTCACAGTCCATACTTCAATTCCGAATATACCCGAACCTGGCACATCCGCAGCAGAGGGAATCACAACCACGAGCACCGGAAAAGACACTCCTCCACCATGGACGCGGCTGGAAGCGTTGAACGTGCATGTACAGATCCTCAACACCCTGGCTTCTACTAGAAGAGCAACGCACGACCTAGAACGCACCTGCAAGACTAGCCGTGGGTGGTGGGTTGTCTGGATGCGCCTGCCACCTTCCGCACAGGGCGAAGACGCAAGAGAGGCGTTCCTGGTGCGCAAAGCCAGCGACTACATTGCACCAGTCGGGAAGACGAGCAGGGTCAGCAGCGGCATGTTTGGTCTTGGCGGAAGGACCGAACAGGCGCGTTTTGGCGGTAGAGGGCCCGGCTCACTGGCAGACGGGATCGGAATTGATGCTCGGAGGTACGTCGAGGGGCTGTTGAGCTTGAATAGGTAGTGTGTTGTACAACGGAATGGTAGCGTTGTAGACTGTTGCTAGACAACTCCCATTGCTCGAACCCTACACGAATGCAAAGCCTACAGGTACCTTCTCTGTGTACAAACAGATGCAGTAATTAAGGTTTATTTTGTTATGTTGGGTTTTTGGAGCTTGGGCCGTCGCACTAACCACAATCGTTTGTTGTTTGTTTACTTTCAAGTTTGACGTTTCCACTGTTCCGTACACTTTCAATGTTCAACCCAAGATACCAGGGACCAACGACCGATCATTCATCCAGACGCCAAACCAATTGCCGTGTTCTAAGAGTTTTTAACAATGCCGCGAGTCACCCGCGCAGCCGCCGCTGCCGGTCTTATACGCGCTGATTCACCAGAGACAAGGGACGCCACATCTGTCCCACTACCACCGACACCAATGGCTGCAGGAGAGCGCGAGATCCTGAGTAACATTTCGCCCAACAGTCAGGAAGGAGCCCATGTCGGCGAAGATGGGACGAGCAAGGACAGCGTCGGAAAGGCCAAGGGCAAGAAGGCCAAGAATGGAGTGAGCAAAGAAGACAACGGCCCAACGAAGCAGGCATCTTTAGACGGGTTACTCATGGGGGACCATCAGCCAGTATCGCTTGAAATGTCTGTGCGAAACAAGACAGACGACGCGACACCAGAGGTACTTGGCGACAAGCGACCTGCTCCGAGTGCATCGACTCCTGAAATTGAGGCGGAAGACGCAACAAGAGAACATGAGGACGGTAAGCTAGTGCATTTGACGTCGTTGGCCTCACCAATACAATGGAACGAACGCTGACTTCTTCGGGCACGAAAAGACATTGCGCAGGTCCCCGTCAATGAACTTATCGCGCTTGTATCAAATCCAGCTTGTACTCCCGGAGCGAAGGTTGTTGAGGTCAGAGAGCAAGCATCGTCAAGCAAATGGGAGGCCGCTAGGAATGAAGATGTGGAGCAAACACCAGGAACACAACCTCTGGTCGAGGAGATGGTTTCTTCGTTGCGTGAAGAACCTGCGCACGAGATGCCAGAAGCCTCAGAGACGGCGGAGAAAGAGCATTCGCCTTTCCCCTACGAGGGACAGAAGGTTGATCAGGCAAAATCTCATCCAGAGGCGGAGGACAAAGAAACTACTGCTGAAGACCCTATCCTCAATGCACAAAAGACGGCTTGTCACCGATACGATCACTCTGCGGAACGCGATCGGTGCCAAATCGAACGTACGAGTCTTCAGAACGGCTCGCCCAATGCTACTGTCCTAATGGACCATGCTAGCAGTAGTACTTCTGTCGACATGGCTGATGCGTTGCAAAAGTCACCGAAGTCTGTCAAACGGCTTGAAGACTCAATTGAAGCCATCGACGCACTGGAGGAAGCGATTGAAGAGATCGGCAAAGCACTGCCTGGAGTTGATACGTCTGCTGCGTCCACAACCCCTCGCAAATCAGTGACAATCCATGCAAGCTCGAAGACCGATAGCAGCGGAGTCTCTGGACTCAGGAATATCCCTGCCTCGGTCATCAAGACAATTGACCGACCTTCGACGATAAGCAGGACGGTATCTACAAGGAAGCCAGTCGCGCCAAAGAAGGACATCAGTGCTGCAGCGACTGTAGGTCACTCACGTGTGTCTTCTACGAGATCAACGCTCGGTCGTGCGAGTAGTATTCGTCAGCCCGCACCGAAAGATGCGCCATCCATGACCAAATCGTTACCACTAACCAGAACCGCATCCAAGAATGTAATTCTGGGGCAACGACCTATCCCTCTCTCATTTCCGACACCCCCGCCACCACCCAAATCTTCGAAACCGCCCACAAAACCCACTTTCCAACTTCCCGGCGAAGCAGTGGCCGCCAAGCTCAGAGCGGCACGCGAAGCGCGGATGAAGAAGGAGGGCGAGGAAGAAGACCTGAAGGCAAAGAGAGGATTCAAAGCAAGGCCGATCAGACAGAGTCTGGCCCCCGTGGTGGTAAAGGGGACGGCAAGCAGTAGAGCTAGGGAGAGCTTAATGCTAGGTACGAGTGTGAATGGAAATGAACGCAATAGAACAGGTAGTGATGCAAAGGGAACGACGATCCTGCCGTTGAACCGAGCGAGCAGTGTCTCGAAGACGAACGAGAGGAGACCTTCGATGCCAGCGGGGAAGGGAATGAGTTCTAATCCAAAAAATACGACTCCATCCACTACCGAGAATGGCGAGGTGAAATCGCGGCTCTCATCACTCTCAATTTCTAAGCGCGCGTCCATCGCGGCCAGCGTCGCCGTTCCAGTAGCCACCGCACCAAATGCGTCAAAGCCGCGCATGGCCTCCGCAATCATGGGACAGCGCGCGACTTCGCAGA
>NAJN01000273.1:0-28090 GCA_005059845.1 Cryomyces minteri
AATTCGATGACTACCGGGAATCCACAATCGGTGCCGCCTTCCTCACACAAACCATCGCCCTAGACGAGTCTACCACAGTCAAGTTCGAGATATGGGACACAGCGGGACAGGAACGTTACAAGTCGCTCGCACCAATGTACTACCGGAACGCAAACTGCGCAGTGGTAGTCTACGACATCACACAAGCCGTACGTCTCTGCTTAGCCTCCACAACACCGAACACAAATGCTGAAGTCACGCCCGCAGTCGTCTCTAGATAAAGCCAAAACGTGGGTGAAAGAGCTCCAACGCCAGGCCAACGAAAACATCATCATAGCCCTCGCCGGCAATAAGCTCGATCTCGTCACCGACTCTCCCGACAAGCGCGCCATAACCACCGCCGACGCCGAAGCCTACGCCAAGGAATCCGGCCTGCTCTTCTTCGAGACCTCCGCCAAGACGTCCGAGAACGTACGGGAGCTGTTCACGGCCATCGCGAAGAAGCTGCCGCTTGACCAGGCGGGCCCAAGGAACATCAGGAGCGGCGGGCCGCGTCCCGGCGTCGACCTGAGACCAGAGGCGAGCAACACGCAAGGTGCTGCGGGATGCAATTGTTAGACTGTATGTTGTCCGTCGGTTCGGTCCAGTTCGATGTTTCTTCTTCGTCACTGTATTTCAGCGGTAGGCGAGCAACAGTCGTGGCAGGTCGAGGGCGCGTCTGCATCCTTGGTGCTGCAGAGGCACACTTTGCAGGTCTTCGGTGCCCCGTGGGCGTTTGGTGGGTTTGCTAGGGTGAGGACCTTTCTTTCGTCATCGGCAAGCGATAAAGTATAATGGATACCTATCTACTGCACTCAACGATTTCCATCTCTGCTTCTCCGAACCTCTCGCTCACCGGGGACCGGACAAAACTGTGCATGAGTTTGATGCTGTACTCTGTACCTCGCATCCATCGCAATAGTATTGCACGAGTCCCATAGCAAGTTGCAGATGTGCGGGTTTGTATGTAATGGCAAACGCCCTATGTAGAGCTATGCGGCGAGCGACTATATGCAGGGAAGCAAATCGTGGTATCATGACGCGCTCCAAGATAGAGCGTGTGAACAGAACCCTCCCCTTCCGAGCCGAGTACCGCAACTCCTCGCCCAGTATCGCCAGCTCCTTGACCGTCCCTGAGCACTTGCTGTGTGATACGGCCTCCCTTCCTCTTCCCTCTCGTCTCATGCCCCTGAATGTATATACCAGCTCACACGTAATACTGCCTCCGATTGCTGCTGTGATGCTCCCGCCTGCCATGGCTGCTCGGCCGGCGGCTGCGCTCTCTGCTGCCCCTGTCGCGGCTAGACCGGCGGTGGCTGTGGCGCGAGGCGTGCGAGGTCTCGCGCTTGACGGCGACTTCGCGCGCGTCGTCGCGGTGGTGGCGGTGCACGAGGAGCGCGAGGAGCTACAGCAGTAGCATTCCAAGTCAGCCGGACCCCGCACAAAGCAATTCTTGGGAGAGGGAGGGGGCAGAAGGGGGAGGAAAGGTGGTAGGGGGTGGGGAATACGTACGAAGGTGAAGAAGAAGAGAATGATGTTCATGATCCCCAGCGCAAAACAAGCCTTCAGCATCCCACACGTCTTGCTCACATCCGCCGCGTACGGACTGTTCGCCTGGGCTCCGTAGTACCCGAACGGGCCCAGACTCACATACAGCGGATTCGTTACCGTGCCGAAATTCCCGCAGCTCGCGTTCCCGAGGCCGCGGAGCTCGTACACGGCTGCGATGAGCGTCCCGACGAACGCGAGGTCGACCAGCGCGACGAAGAGGCCCGAGTGCCGCGCGCGCGCGTAGCCGATCAGCGTCGCGACGGCCCACGCGGCCGCGAGCACCGAGGCGATGAAGAGGACCAGGATGTAGTTGGGCGTCAGCTGGTTCGAGGCGACGAAGCCGTGCACGAAGTAGGACAGCATGCCGACGACGGGGATGAGGGTGAGGATCTCGGCGATCCGCCAGAGGATGAAGAAGACGCCGCCGAGGGCCATGACAGGGGAGGGGTGCTCGTCCGGAGGAGGGTGGAGGGCGGCGGGAGATGTGGGCGCCCGGTGGTGGGCGGGTGGTTGCGAGGCCTCGAGGTGGTGGTACGAGCTGTCTTGTAGCACGGCAAGGCACCGTCGGAGGTGCTGGATCTCTTTGAAGCTGCACGGGCGGTTAATATCATGAGACCAGAAGAGGAACTCGAGACGCTCGCAGTGGTGGAGGATTGAGAAGGCAGCGCAGTCCTGCGAGGATGCTGTGTGTCGGTCACGGAATGGATCTTGACGATGCCCGAGACAAAGCAGACTGTTTTCTAGATTGCCATGAGGGGCGGGAGTAACGGATTGTACAGGTGAACGTGGAAACCGGCTTGTGGCAGCAGTGCGTAATTTAGCAGCTTATGTGCATGCTGCAATGCGCAGCTCATGCATCTAGGGGAGGTTGGTGCGGAGGAGGTTGGACGAGCGACATCATTCGCCGAGCGCATGGACTCGACTCGAGCTCGCACCGCTTCCCTTCCACGGCAATCAAGACGACTCGAGCGAATATCAACACCTCGAATCCCTTCGTATACGGCGATCAAGGCGACTCGAGCGGATGTTGATACCTCGAATCGTCCGACCTTGGCTCTTCTGATAACCAGCATCACGGTGGGCAGCTCAATGGAAAGACCTGTCGGTGAGAGGTTCCGATGAACGATGCCTTGCGTGAGAGCAGAGAGTCCCCAGAGTTGGGGGCCGAAAGAACAGAGCGGCCAAGATCCGGCTCGACTGTTTCCCCTCTCCATTATTGAATGCCACTACTTCCTTGGTGCACATCTGGTGAATCTGATCCCCTTTCCCACTGCCAATGCCAGTTGTTGTGGTAGTGAAGAAGAGCAAATCGCTAGGGCCGCTGCTATATAGATTCTGCTACAGCTCCGCCCGTGTTCCAGCCATATCAGCGTCGAAGCGTGAGAGAGAGTTTCTTAGTCTGTTGCAGTGCTACGATACATTCATCACTTGCCTTACGGGTCCACCCTTCCATTTTCGCCGCGGTATCGGCGGATTCTCACTATTCCTCCTATCATCATCATGGCAGTAGTCCAGTCGAGACCACCAGCAGCGACATCGTCGGTCACGCCGCGGTCAACAAAACTCGAGTGTCAGAGTATCTGGGCATCCCATACGCCTCACCACCCGTTGGATCCCTTCGCTTCGCTACTCCGGAACCATTCTCCTCGAAACAGTCATTCAATGCATCAGCCTATTCTCCAGACTGTCCAGCTAACATCTCACCCACTTACACCTTCCCCAATCTCACGACTCTAGGCCAACGCATCGCCTCAAAATTCGCAGACCAAGCAGGCAACCACACGCAGAGCGAAGACTGCCTGACGCTCAATATCTGGACTAAGACACAATTCCGCAAGTCCAGAAAGCCCGTCCTGCTATGGGTCCACGGCGGCCGCTTTACCATCCCTGGTTCCAACAACCCCATCTACAACGGCCAGTACCTCGCCGACAACGAAGATGTGGTCGTTGTGACCTTCAACTACCGCGTCGGCATCTTCGGCTTCCCAGGCTCGCCCGCCACGACCCAGAATGTCGGACTGCTCGACCAGCGCCTCGCAGTCCAATGGGTGCATAACAATATCGCCGGCTTCGGCGGCGACCCGAACCGCATCACCAGCTTCGGCCAATCAGCTGGAGGCGTGTCCGCGGATTATTACTCCTTTGCCTGGACTGCTGACCCAATCGTGCACGGGCTGATCTCGCATTCAGGGACTGCGTTGAGTATGACGCCTAACTCGCCGGAGATGTCGGCTTTGTACTTCCACAATGTGTCTGTCACCCTAGGTTGTGGTGGCGAGAGCGACAGTCAGGCGCTGGAGTGTGTGCGTACGAAAGACTTCCGCGCTGTTCTCAAGGCTGCACTTCTGGTGTCATATGCACCGTCGAAGGCCCTGCCGCGACCCGTGTTTCACCCTACAGTGGACAATAAAACTGTGTTTGCGGACTATGCTTCACTCGGTGCCGCTGGAAAGTTCGCAAAACTGGTCAACGCTGTTTGAATCGTCAGTTGAATTAGGGACACAGTTGCTAACATGGATCTCGCAGCCGTATATCGCGGGAAACCTAGACTACGAAGCAGGCTACTACAAAATCTCCGCATATGCCGCGAAGAAGGTACGTCACCCCAACCTCAGTCGCATTAATCAGCACCGGACTTCGCTTCCCAGCGCCCGACGATTCGCTTCCGCTAACGAAGCGACCTGTAGAACCTCACAGCCTCCGAATGGGACCTCTTCAACCTTGCAGGCTTCACCTGCCCTACCGGTACCGAAGCCGCAAACCGCGCCAAATACAACGTCCCAGTATTCCGCTACCGCTACTTTGGCACCTGGCCGAACCTGCAGCTGTACCCAACCAGCGGCGCGTACCACGGTAGCGAGCTGGAGATGGTCATTGGCACCGCCGAGGACGTCAGCGGACTCCCGAACACGGCGACGGAGAACGCGGTCAGTCGGTATATGATGAAGGCATGGGCGATGTTTGCGGCTGCGCCGGCGCACAGGTTGAGTGAGCTGGGATGGCCGTTCTACGAGCCTGAAGGTACGCATTTCTCTGCGGGTGCCAGGATGGATGGATGAATGCAGAGGGAGCTGACCAGGTCTGCAGGCAAGACACTCGTGAGACTGGGGTACGGCGACGACACAAAGGCGTCGTTTGTTGAGCCGAGTGTCTATGATGCAATGTGTCCGGCGGTCAACGATCCTTCGCGTTCTAAGGTCTTGTAATTAGAAAACGACTTTGTTCGTGAAGCTGGCAGGATGCACTTTCCGCGAGTCGGAGTGCTGGGTAGGTCATGCTGTGTAGGACAGCGATGAAGATCCAGACAGACTCCGGGACAGTGCTTCGAGACCTCGTTCCAGGGTATACGTGAAGCTTCTCCAGCGCTTGCATATGAATAGCAGGGCAACGCTGGGGACTTTACAATTCGCCTGTACTTTGAACGCAAGAAGCCCAGGACTGGAGTGTCTAACGCAGGAGAAGATCCCGTAGTTGTTGCGTCTCTACGACGACTGGGCGGTCAATGTGTGTGGTATGAGTACCTGGAGCGAGGTAACTCTGAATGCTCTCTCTTCCCCGTCTGGGACCTGATGCAGGTCATCATCGTCCTACTGCTATCGTTGTTGTAACTCCCTAAGATATAGGACAGCACCGCCCATCCAGGCCATACATGTCTTTTTCACGAATTTGGGACTCGATGGGCTGTGAAACGAAGCTTTGTGGGCTTCGGCTTTGGCGTGGGCGGGCCCTGACGATCAAGTGCGGGTGGCGCGGTGGGAGACGGATCGTGGACATGGCTTTTCACATGTCGCGACCACATGCCGAAGAAACAAACCGATGACGAAACAAACGCTCATCGCGTCCGCGCGCTTTCTCTCTCTTGAAACAAAACTCGCTCTCTCGACGGGGATTCTATCGGACCTCTCGCTTTACTACATCCAACGATACACTTACTATTAGAACTTTCCTGCCATCGACTGCATCAAAAAGCTCTGTCATTCACCTTGTACCACCCTGCAATCTTAGAAGCCAGCAATGCCTTCCTACGCACAAGTAGCCGCCATCAACGGCACGTCTGGAGATGAAGGCCGCAGCGAGAAGATGGAGCATGGCTACGACCTTGTTGAGAAAGCCATTGACCAGTACCCTCATGGCAAGCCATACAGCACTTCTATCGTCGAAGTCCCAATCACCTGCGAGCGCAAACCCTACATCCCGCAAGAACACGACGCTCTCATCGATGCCGGCACAGCCAGAGCAACGATTGCCCCCAGTAAGGAGAGCCCGAACGGCACCACCGAAGGGGATTGGGCCAAGAACCACTCGCACCAAACAGTGAGCTCAACTATCGCCCGAACCTTAACTGCTCCAAGGCTACAACTGATGGTTCTAGGTCGTACAACAGCACGCCGCCTACTGGGACTCCGACAACGATGGGATCATCTGGCCTCAAGACACTTACCGCGGCTGCCGCAACTGGGGCTGGAACCCTGTCCTCGCCGGCCTAGCAACGTTTATCATCAACGTCAACCTCTCGTATCCCACGTGTCCCGGCTTCATGCCTGACCCCTTCTTCCGCATCTACCTCGCCCGCATGCACAAGGACAAGCATGGGAGTGACTCCATGAGTTTCGACAACGAAGGTCGTTTCATCCCATGCCGCTTCGAGGACTTCTTCGCCAAGTACGATCGGGGAAACAAAGGTGGTCTGGATGTGTGGGATCTTCTCAGAGCTCACAAGGGACAGAGAATGGCTTTCGATTTCTTCGGCTGGAGTGCTTCGTTCCTCGAATGTGAGAGACCGAGACTCTTCCAATCGAGAGCATCGGACTGACCGTTGTACTGCAGGGCTCGCCACTTACCTTCTGCTTTGGCCTGAAGACGGAGTCCTTCGCAAGGAGGACGTCCGTCGCGTCTTCGATGGCAGCATCTTTCAATGGAAGGCTGATGAACACCTTGCAAAGAAGAGGAGATCGCAGTATCAGCGACAAGGGAACGGCGGTCTGCGATCGCGACTATTCTGAGCATCTCGAATGTTTACGGGATGGTAGTCGCAGACGCGGTTGGAGAGGCGATCGCTGGCTGCATAGTTTGAGGGGTTCTTTCTTCGGCTATGGATGCTCATCTTACTGTCGCAACATATGCGATCTCTCCGCAGGGAGTTTCCCAAATGATACATCTCTTATTCGTCTGCGAGGTAGACTCAAGTCGGGTTTTGAAACCACACATGACGTTACGCTGGCTCTCCCTCACTCTTGCTCTTCAAATCCTCGTGTCGACGAACGCGCTTTGCAGCGGACAAAGAACACATCATGTACCTTAGTTTCCGTAGCAGATTCGACGATTATGGCGTGAGAAGCATGGCGATCAACCCTCGACGCAAAAGTCCCAGTGTTGGAAACCGAACACGAATGTCTCTACCGGGACAGCGTCTTCAGTATCACAAGCGGCAGTCGAAAATCTAGAGACCCATGTCGAGAAGCACGAAATCTTACCGATTGACCCCTTCGACACTAGAAATCCTGGTGTTAGAGAACGAGTATGAATCTCTGTGCTAGGGGTTCGGTTTCAGTGGCACACGCAGCAGTCGGGAAATACGTGAGAAGCAGCAGCCAAGAATTAAGAAGCATGAAACCTCAGCGGCGGATCCGTCGATACTAGAAATCCAGGTGTTGAAACTCGGACTCGACGTCTCTACCGGGAATGCTGCGAACTTAGTAGCACAAGCAGCAGCTGAGGATCTTCTGAGAAGCAACAAGGTACAATTCAGAGGTGATGGTGAAAATCTGTTAATTAAGCCCCAGGGAAGAACGCTTTGCCGAGACCCTGCCGGAACACACCCCGCGCTCTGAAGCCGACAGCGTCGCGAGACCAGAGAGTGCTCTTGTTATACTCACACCTCTTCCCACTATGGCTTCTCACGACTCCTACAGCTTCTGGGATCCTTCTCACATCTACTTCGACACATCATGGACAGCTTCGAATACAACGCCAACCCAGGCCGCGTCGTCTTCGGCAGCGGCTCCCTCCAGAAGCTCCCCAACGAGATCAAGCGGCTGAACCTGTCGTCTCCGCTGCTCCTCAGCACACCGCAACAAGTCGACCAGGCCAATGACCTGAAGCAGATTCTCAATGGCAAAATCGCCGGCATCTTCACAGAAGCAACGATGCATACCCCGACCGACGTGACGGACAAAGCGCTCGCCTACGCCAAAGAGTCCCGCGCAGACAGCGTCGTCTCCATCGGCGGCGGCAGCACGATCGGTCTCGGGAAGGCCATCAGCATCCGTACAGGCCTGCCACACATCTGCATCCCGACAACATACGCCGGCAGCGAAATGACGCCCATCCTGGGCGAGACCGCCTCTGGCAAGAAGACCACACGCTCCGACCCCAAGATCCTCCCGGGCACCGTCATTTACGACGTCGACCTGACCCTAACCCTGCCCGCCTCTCTGAGCGCGACCAGCGGTGTGAATGCGATCGCGCACGCCGTCGAAGCGCTGTACGCGCGCAACACGAATCCGGTCATCACGCTCCTCGCTCTTGAAGGCATCCGCGCCCTCGCCTCCGCCCTGCCCACCATAATCTCCGACCCCTCCTCGCAGCCTGCGCGCTCCTCCGCCCAATATGGCGCCTGGCTGTGCGGGTCCTGCCTCGGCAGCGTCGGCATGGCGCTGCATCACAAGCTGTGCCACACGCTCGGCGGCTCCTTCAACCTGCCGCACGCCGAAACCCACACCATCGTGCTGCCGCACGCGCTCGCGTACAACGCGCCGGCCATCCCGGCCGCCATGGAGAAGCTGGCGGCCGCGCTACCGGGCAGCGAGGGCGATGCCGTGAAGGGCTTGAATGTCCTACTCGCGAAACTGAAGGTCAAGAGGGGCCTGAAGGAGTTCGGCATGAAGGAGGACGACATCGATCGCGCGGCAGATATCGCCGTCGCGAACCCGTACTGGAACCCGCGTGCGGTGGAGCGGGACGGGATCAGGGAGCTGATTCGCAGGGCGTGGGCCGGGGAGGAGGCGAGGGCGGACTTGTAGGTCGGGGCCCCACAGGGAAATGAACGGGTCGAATCGTGCCTGCGCGCAGAATCACCAGTTCCAGTTCGTCTTTTCGACCTCGGTTCTTCTTCTCTTCCTCTCCACGGCGCTAGTGCACGCCCATGCCCGTCTCTCCTCCATTCCCGTAATATCTCCCCGAGCCTTGTGACGCGTACTGCGTCCCTCGTCTCACCTTCTCCCGTAACGCATTACTCTGGCACCAGAGCAGCAGTCTCATACACTAGGGACATCGAACCGCTGGACGGTGAGAGTGACGGTCGAAATCGTCATCTTTCTTTGCGCGCTTGAGTATTCCGTCTCCTTCGATCCACCCAGCTGGTCGTTGGCTGCAGTGAGGAAGTGTCAACCGGCCGGGTCCTCACCTTGGCCGACCCATGTCTATTTCTCGTTCCATCATCCCGAGCATGCTTTGCGTCTGCTAAACCGGGCCGCTTGCGACATCGCACAGAACGCACGACAAGGCGGTGATCGACTCGGTTGGTGAGGCGAAGCTAATCTAGCCCTTTGAACGCCAGCACGTTCTGCTGCGCGCCCTTTACGTCCCGCCCTCTATTCCGCTTCCTCCGCTTCCGCCTCTTCCTGTCCCTCTCCTCTTCCTCGCTACTGTCTTCCTCCTCCTCGTCATGATCGTCGTCCTCACTACCGCCCGCTTCCCCACCTTCAACCCGCGCACCATCGTCCTCCTCCAGACCCGATTGCTCCGCCTCGACCTTCTCGTGCCACACCTTCACCACCTGGCCCCCGCCACTGATCAGCCGCCCCGCAACGTCGAAGCCCAGCGCCACCACGCTGTCGACCTCGCTGTGCACGACCTGGCACACGGGCTTGTTCGCGCCGAGCTTGACAAAGCGCACGCGCCCGTCGCCCAGGCCGACCGCGACGTGTGCGCCACCGGGCCCGACGCCGGGCGGGAACAGGGACAGGCAGTCGACACTCTCGCCGCCGCCGCCGCCACCGCTGGGCGCGCGGTCCGCGATGATGCGCTCGGACTGGTCGTCCCACACGCCGCGCTCCCAGAGGGTCAGGACGCCGTTGGCGCCGCCGACGAGCACCTTCTCGCCACTGCCCTTGCCGTGGCCGCCTTTCGTGGGCAAGCCGGCGACGAAGACGGAGCTCAGTAGCTCGTCTTCTTGGTCTGCGCTGCGCACCAGCACGCCGCGGCGCAGGTCCGTCACGGCGAGCGTCGTGCCGCCCGTCGTCACCCACTGCTTACTGTAGCCGGACGTGCTGGCGGCGGATGGTGGCAGTGGCGTCAGCGAGGAGATGTAGTCGTCGTGCGGGTGGTGCGTTTGCTGCGGCGTGGAGCGGGGGAAGGTGGGCGCGCGCAGGTCGTACAGGTGCAGGGCCGAGGAGTCGGTCGCGATGAGGAGGGTTTGCGGGGAGAGGACGTGCAGGAGGGTGGGCGCGTCGGTGGAGGACGTTGATCTGATAGATGCACTGAGTCAGTCCGGTACGTTGCAGTTCGCGAACTACATAGACTGAGGGGGGCACACCTACGGGTCCAGTGGAATTGCAACCTTCGCAGCCACCTGTCCCGTCTCCGTCGCCGCAGCTTTCACCATCCCGTCCGTGCCAGCCGAATACAGAGTCTCGCCATCGAATCCAAACCCCAGCGACCGGCAGCTCCCCTTGTGCCGCCGCGTGTGCCAACTCGTCTCGATCTGGCCGCAGCCGTTCGACGAGATCGTGGCGCCGTCATCGCTGCTGTCGCCGGCGGCGTCGGGAAGGAGGCGGAAGAGCTGGACGTGCCCGGCTGCAAGGCCGACAGCGAGGAGGGGCTCGCTGGGGTGGATGGCTTGCGCGAAGAGGTCGGAGGTCAGGGGGAGGTTGCAGATGGTGTCGAACATGGTGGACGCTGTAGTAACTCCTCTGCGCCTAGAGTGTGAAGGAGAGGTGTTTTTCGATGGGCCGACTGTTATAGGTTCGCGTTGGCTTGGAGGATGGAGCTGGTCATTGCGAGAAGGAGGAGCTTGTTGTAGTGGCAGATGAGACGGGATTGCAGCAGAATCAATTGCGTGGCTCGGTGCTGCATCCCTCGGTATTCCACGAAGCTGCCTTCGACCACTTCTCCGCCGAAAGAGTAGCGGAGGTTGTGGAAGCCGCAGCGATATTGATGCTTTGTGCGACGCGGAGCTAGAATTTGGACAAGGATCAGCTTGCGGACATGCATGTGAGGTTCCCCTCCACCCATCAAGACGACCACCCACGTCTTACCCTTACCCTGCAACGCGGCATTCTTTTTGGGTCCTCTATACGTGCTCGACCACCTCTCTCATTCCTGTGACTGCCCGCACTATAATCAGTCCTTCCTGGACAGTCAACCACCCCCAGTCGCTCCTTCCATCCATTCATGCCATTGTCTTCTCTCCTTCCTTCCGTCCTCAGCAAAGAGAAGCCGAAGCAGAAACAAAAGGGAATCTCCTTTGGATACTGCGACACTGCCACCGGCCAGCGAGTGTATCCAGCCTCTGATCCTCCAGATCTTATTGCGGCACCTGAAGCGAGCGTTGATCTGAGAGGCATGTACGCCAAGATTGTCTGTTCGCCCCCCTTGGGCCAGGTGACAGTCGTATCTAGTGATGCCGAGTCTGTAAGTCGGCGTCACAGCAATGCATTGTGTTGTTTTGAGGAGAACCAGCTCATTCCACACTAGGTACAATTCACTGTCTTGGTGGAAGCAAACGTGGCACCGGAAGAGAAGTACTGGGAGGTGGCGTTGTGGCACAACTACGACGGTCCGGATTACTGGCAAGCATACTCGCTACAGGAGGTCTCAGACACTTCCAGTTTGGTACGCATACATGTCCTCTCGATTGCAAAACCCCACATTCTAAAGTCTTGGATAGCTTGTCGTCAACGCAAAGGACAGGCCAAACGTAGTCCGTCGTTGGTTCAGCACGACTCTGCCACGAAGGCCAAAACATCCGAGCCCAGTGTCATTCACGATCAGATTCCGCACAGGTACTGACGATGGCTGGAAATGGGTGCATGATCAGTCTGGAATTGCAGACGGCCAGCTTTACTACCAGCAAACAACCGTCCGTGGAGGCGATGCCAACGACCTCTCCTACTACATCAAAAACTTGGGTTCTCAGCTCACTGTAAGTCCTGAGGCTCCGGAAACTCCAGATACTCTTTTGTGGTCTGTGACCGCACCAGTGAAAGCTGCGGCAGGGATGACGTCTCGCTACTCAGGTCGTACACTTGGTACGCCTGTAGACTATACGCGATGGTTCTCGCTCGTCCGTCCCTGGAGTCCCTGGCTAGCACCACGTCACGGAAAGCATCAATTTCGGGCGGACAAGGATGCTGTACTGGCCGCATTTCTGAGACATGACGGACTGCATGTCGTAGTTCTGGCCGTCAGCGGTGTGGACGATGTACTCACAGTCCTCAACCATGACGAAGAGGGTAACATCAGAATCTCAGGGCGCAATGACAGCGAAGAGGAGGGCATCGCACGAGTGCTAGTCGCTGTCTCAAAGTCGTTTGACGTTGCCAACGCAGCGGTCATGTATCATGCACGCAAATTTGTCAGCCAGTACGAGACAACGACTGGCGAGCGGCAGCAAGAGCTGGAAACACTGATGGACAAGAATGTCAAAGCCGAGTGGTTGGAGGATTGGTATGACGGCTTGACGTACTGCACTTGGAACGGACTGGGTCAGAACTTGACCGAAGATAAGATATACGATGCTCTCGACTCGCTGGAGAGAAATAACATCACAATCACCAATCTGATCATCGACGACAACTGGCAGTCTCTGGCGGAGGGAGAAACCCAATTTGGACGCGGCTGGCTAGAGTTCGAAGCGAACAAGAAGGGCTTCCCCAGAGGTCTGAAGCAAGCAGTCGCGGACATCCGCAACAAGCACGAAAGCATCGTACACATCGCCGTTTGGCACGCCATGCTAGGCTACTGGGGCGGCATATCACCCGACGGTGCAATAGCCAAGGAGTACAAAACCACCCATGTGCGCAAGAAAGATGGCGTAGCCGGAGGTAGTATGCTGGTCGTCGACGCCGACGATGCGCCACGTATGTACGACGACTTCTATCGCTTCCTCAGCAGCGTAGGCGTCGACGCCGTCAAGACTGATGCGCAGTTCTTCCTCGACGAGCTCGACGACGCCCCCGACCGGCGGCGCTTCATGAAAACCTATCAAGACGCATGGACGATCAGCCAATTGCGCCACTTCTCCGCTAAAGCCATCTCATGCATGTCGCAGACGCCGCAGATCATCTTCCACTCGCAGCTGCCGACCAACAAGCCCCGTCTGCTCGTCCGTAATTCCGACGACTTCTTCCCTGAAGTCCCCGCCTCGCATCCCTGGCACATCTTCTGTAACGCCCACAACTCGTTGCTGACCCAGCATCTCAACGTCTTGCCGGATTGGGACATGTTTCAGACGGCGCACCCGTGGGCCGCCTTCCACGCCGCGGCGCGCTGCGTCTCCGGCGGGCCCATCTACTTCACCGACGCGCCTGGCGCGCACGACATCGATCTGATCCACCAGATGACGGCCAAGACGCCGCGGGGGATTACCGTTATCCTGCGCCCGCACACCGTTGGCAAGACGACGCAGATATATACCGGCTATGATGAGCTCAACCTGCTGAAAGTCGCCACGTACGTCGGCATGGCACACTCCGGCACCAGCATCCTTGGCCTCTTCAATACCACCCCTTCGCCCCTAACCGAGCTTGTCCGCCTCGCCGACTTCCCCGGCACAGAGACGGGTACGTACGTCATCCGCGCGCACTCGACCGGCGAGGTCAGCGCGCCGATGATGCGGACGGATAAAGCGGCCTTCGTTTGCGTGGATGCCAAAGTACAGGGTTGGGAGATCCTGGCTGCGCACCCGCTGCGCGCGTTCGAGCTGAAGCGGAAGCGCGAGGGGAATGGTAGCACGGACGTCGTGGTGGCGAACCTGGGCCTGCTGGGCAAGATGACGGGCGCGGCGGCGGTAGTGAATTCGGACGTTTACGTTGAGGAGACGGGACGGTTGCGCATCTGGACGAGTTTGAAGGCGCTGGGGACGTTAGGTGAGCCGTTGGCCCGCCCCCAATGACAACTAACATCAACAACATAGACCCCCGCTCCTTCTCTTCCGATTGCCTTGGCGCGGGACACTACTGATGTGGCGACATGCAGGCATCTACATCTCCGACCTTCCGAACCGCTCGCTCGAAGCCGACCTCATGGCCCTCGTCTTCGGCAAGCCCGTCCCGCTGCACGCGGTTCAGCGAAGCGCCACCTCGCCCAACGTGCTAGAGATCGACGTTTCGCGGGCGTGGCAGGAGAGCGACCAGAAAGCTGGGTGGAGCAACGAGGTCGCCGTCGAGGTGTTCATCCGGTGATGCGAGCGGTGCGAACGACACGAGAAGTCGAGAACGAAGGAAATGGACGGGTGGAGTAGGGTTACGTGGAGGGAAGACATTTAAGTCTAGCCTGTCCCCTCCGCCATCATGAACGACGTCCACAATCATCCGTCCGTCTCGAGTGCGCTATTCCTCCGGATGACTAAGAATGGCTCCATTCTCGTTGAGTGTTGGTCTAGTAACAACAGCTCGAGCTGCTGTTGTCGAAGTAACACCTGACGAGCACGGAGCCATTCTTAGCAATACGGGCAGATAGCGCGCTCGGGAAGGCAGGGTCGTCGTGGACATCGCCTACAATGGCGAAGGGGATGGAGCGCGGACTATGGCCGCTTGGCGCTGGAGGCGTTCAGAGGAGGGCACCTGGCTGCCTGCACTCTGATACTGGGAATGGAGTTACCTTTAAAGTCGAGTACAGGGTAGAGAACAGCACGCCGTCCCGCCTCGGCCACCACGACGAACGCTCTACCTCACGAGCAGAGTAGTGTCGATAGGGTATCCGGCCAAATGAGCGCGCCGCCGGGCGGAGGATCGCTTTTGACTTCGGAGGAGATGGAACGCTGAACCGGACAGGGATGGGGGCGCTGGGGCAGTGGAACTCTGATGATGGCAACGAAACGGGGTGGCATGTGAGTTTTGCTTGCGTGTTTGAGCGATCGGTTGAGACGTGCTGTGTGTTCTCCGCCAGACGTGCTCTGCTGCGGATGGGGTTTCGCCGATACTCGGATTTATCCGTCCTCTAGACGCTCAGGTCCCGTGGACGTGTCCCTCCCTGAGTGGAGGTGTCGCTGTTGGGCAGACATAGCGATGTTTTCTCTGCTCTATGGTTGCTCTTAGGCTAGGTACCTGGAGTCTCTGCCAGCCGCTTGTTGCATCCTTTGTCTACAACCAACCAATCCATTGTCTACAACTAATAACGACAACCATTTTCGGAATCTATCGTGCGTACGGCTTACGTCTCAAATCGAAAGAGTATGTTGTTCGATTGGATTTAATAAGGTTAGGTGTTGTTGAGTCGTTGAGTTGCTGGCTTTGCGAGAAATCATCCATCAGCAAAGACTTCTAGTACCTAGCATGCTATCGAACTCTGGAATGGAGAAAAGGGTTCGAACTGTCAGGCAAACAAGGTTCGCTTGTGAACCAACCATCGATCGATGTGTGTTGTATGTTCTTCGCAAGAGACATCCTTTCGTGGGTCGAATTCTACATTGTCTGGACCTCTGGTCCTTCTGTCTCTGGAGGACGTGTCTTTCCCTTGACACGGATGCCGTTTTGGTGCCAGACCTGGGAGTGTGTGTCATTGTTGTTCTCAATACGACGAGGGGAACACTTGGACGCCGATCACGTCCCTAACAACCAGTCCGAGAACAGCGTGGGACGCGCGTTAGCTGTGACCCTGGCGACACCTGTAGGCATCTTCACGGCTCCTGACCTGAGGTCGCCAAGCTGGGTGAACGTCTTTCGGCGAGCGTGACACCGAAACCGGTTTAGAGTCAGAGCCAACGGACGCTGAATCTCGGATATCGATCTCGGAGCCGAGCTCGTTTGCGCTGGTCGGCAATTGTGAGGGAGTGCTCGGGAATGAAGTCACCTTCCTCCACGAAATCGTCGGTAGCAATTTCGTCTAGCATATAGCAGAGATATCCCTTCCTCTTATCCCAGCCTCGGCTAACGATTTTGTATTGGGCGAGCTCGGTCGTGGTGGTGCTGGGGTAGCCGACTTTGTCGTCGGTGTTGAAGATGCAGTCCTGGGTCCCCGTGTCAGTCGTACGTGCAGCGAAGCCATTCACGCATTAAAAACGTACTTCTGCTTTCAAAGGCACCTGTTCACGTTGAGGAGTTAATACTTTCTGTTTGTTCTCTCCGAGTGTCATTTCAGACATCTTTGCTTCGTGATCCTTTCTTGGTCGCTTCAGGGCCCGCTCGGGCACCAACATTGACCGTTGCTCCACATCAGTATGCAGCCCTATCTTCACATGCCGCTCCTCGCTTTTCTGCAAGATTGGTACTGTCGATTTTTTCTCCGGTAGGACTGAGCTTAAAACATCACGGAGAGGGCGAGATAGAGTCGAGTTGGTCGTGGGCGCTACGCTAGATGATGATCTTGGTCTGTGAGAGGATTCCGGGGCGCGCTGGTTCCGTGTAGCTGCTACGGTTGAGCGTTCCATCGTGATAGCAGGGTTTGCCAAGACTGGAACGGCCTTGTTGATACTTTTGGCACCCGAATAGTCCTGTGCAGCGAGTGACGGCGTTCTTGTTTTGAGAGGAGTTGAAGCGGCTTTATTGACGTCTTCGACACCCGAAGGCTCCTGCGTGACAAGTGATGGCGCTTTTGCTGTCGGAGAAGTAACGGAGAACTTCAACGCTCCTTCCTCTTTGGAAGTATGGTCAGCACTCGATGCACGGTGGTGTCCAGCCCTTGAATTCCCTGAGCAGTTCTCGATTGCGTGATGCGGCGGGCTGCCAGCAGACGTAGTCGGGAAGGAGAGAACGCTCTTTGGAAGGCCAAGATACTGAGACCTCTGATGAGATCTTCGTTGCTCAGGGTCGGAAGCGTTTCCTGCTGTATCTGTGGAAGAATCGAACTGAGAGACAGTTCGTGATGGAGGATTTTGCGATCGTGCTCTGGGTTTCTCCGCTGTTCTCTTCCTGTCAGAGCCTGCTGATGCTTCTTGCGGACCTGATCGCGGACCCTGATAGCTTTCGCTCACTGGGTTTGCAATAATATCCGAGACAGAGCTCTGGTTTAATAACACTGCAAATAAATCAAATCGACTGAAACGCAACAGAGATGGAAGTCCAAAGACTTGGAGACCCTTCTTTAGCGATCGAGTAATTCCTAGGGATTGAGAAACTTCAAGGGCTCAGTATGTGTTTTGCCGGTTCGGAACTACAGACTTGGAGTAGTGGCGTTGTCGAAGGAGGCTGGGACGGGCTGGGACGACTCGATGAAAGATATCACACTTCCAAATCAGGTCAAAGACGTAGCGTGGTATAGGCCGTTCGCGCCCGCTTCCTGCCACCTTAGGGGAGTCTATTGTGTAGGTGGAAGACTGCAGTGCGGAGACCGTATGTGATGCAACTACCACAACACCCCCTCGTTAGCCCGGGACACAATGCTATGGTCTGATCTATGCAAGACGTTACCAAGTTCATGGCCGTGGTAACCATCTCTTCCTCTCCGACACACGAAACTGGAAAAGACGCTGCCCTGTTCGAAACTCGGTCGCATCCTGCAGTTCGCACAACTTTGGTCACAGCCATCAGAGAGCCTCGTGCGTTCACTCTTGTGCATCACCCTGCTTCCAAGCAGCCGGTTCTTGAAGCTCGCTGCGCTCAAGCTACCGCTGCTGGAGGTGCTCCTTACGGGTTAACGCGCACCATCCCTGATGTTTATACGACCTATACTTCAACCGTCACCGTCGCTGGAGCCGTTGTAGACCCCACAACCGGCGCTACACACACAGTTGCTGCTCCAGCAGAGTCTCGCGCTTTCACCAATCCTCCGGGCACCGCAGTTTCACGCCCGCCAGCGTCCACTCTAGTTGTCGGGATCGCTGTCGGACTTCTTGCATTGATCTTCCTGGTGTTGTTTATTGCCTACATTGCTCGCAGGCGGTCCGTATACTCGTCTCACAATCCTTCCCCGCCGTTCTCCAAAGTTCCTCCTTTGCAACCCGGGCCGTCAATACCGCCTGTGGGACCACCACAAGGACCGCTGAGAAGGCCGCCAGGAGGACCGACAATGCCACCTGTAGGAGCACCACGAGGACCATTAGGAAGGCTGTCAGGAGGATCGCCAGGAGGACCGCCAGGGGAGCAGCCAGGCGGGGTGCTGAGGGGATCGTCAGGAAGACCACCTAGAGTGCAGCCAATAGGGGCGCGGATTGAGCAGCCAGGAGGACCTCCAGGAGAGCAGCCAGGCGGGGTGCTGAGGGGACCGTCAGGAAGACCACCAAGAGTACAGCCAATAGGGGCGCCGATTGAGCTGCCAGGAGGGCTGCCAGAGGGACCGCCAGGAGCGTCGGTCCACTTCAATCGAATCCCACGGTATAACAGACGAGGGAAAGACCTGAGAGGACCCAAGAACTTTGCCGAGCGACTTTTATTTAACGTTGCCCGTCAGCTGGGAGAAGTGGACGTTTTCGATGAACCAGGACCGCGTATGAGCTCACGAAGACATAGAGGCTGAGGATAGGGGGACTGTTTTTGAGACGACGCGCGAGGATAGAGGTCACAGCGAACTTAACCGTGTGGGATCAATCTCCTCCAACAGTCGAACGAGGCGGGGCTGTACTCCGACCCTGTCTTACGGCCTTGAGCGGATGATAGTGATGACACTGTTGGCGTCTGCATCCGCCATGATTGAAGGTCGAGTGCACGGGAACACCATGCAGGTAGCCGCTTATAGCGAGGAGTATGTGATACAGGAAATACTTCTCTCTCAGACAAAACCCTTTCGCTAACTCACTCATAGTGCAGTATGAGAACAGCATCAGGGCGGTGCAAGACGGCTGTGTTGAACAGGTTCGACTTGTTAGTGGTCTGTGAGAACTTGCCACTGAGGAGTACGGGTCCCGAGTCACTGAAAATGTCGCTTTTGAGATGACCGCACACATTCTGTTCATGTCTTAAATTGGATTTAATGGGCGGACCGTACCTTGCGGTTCAGCCAAGCGAAACAGTGTCCCGCGAACTTTGCGTATCTCATGATGTAAGTGAATGGATGCTATGCTCGTACCTCTCACGATGTTATCCAAAGCATTGGAATTCTCCAAGATATGTAGCCAGCAGTGCTTCAGCATACTAATACTTTCTGCGACACCGGAGTACACTCTGGAAGTACCAGGATTGGAAGTGAATTGGACATTGAGTACAAAGACTCTTTCACCAGATGAACCAGAGCCTGGTGTGCGCTGGATGAGCCTCTCGATCCCGCAAAGAGGTTGCCGTGGTGCCCGCATACCTACTATTACTCTTGGGGCAGCTGGACATGCACACGGACCTGGTGTCTGCTAGCATCTTGTTACACTGACGCTCATGGTACTGCGACTTCCCGAGCCTAACATGTTGGAGAAGCCTGCGGTCTACTTTCCGAAAATTCCACGTCCTAGGAAGTACATTAGCAAGGATCGTTCGGGTTGTCCAACGGAAAAAGAATATACTCAGTTGACAACTGCCGTGCAGCTCTCCTCTTTTGCCTAATCTTCGAGTGCCATGCGGCTCTTGTTCTGCCTAAATGCATCCCGCACCATGCATCGTGGCCAGCGTATGAGCGTCCAGCGTTGCGGCGTTGCAGCCAGCAAGCCGACCCGGAACAGAGTGCACGCGACAATGGAGGAGGCTCAATCCTCGCTGATCATCGATCCGGGGTTCTGTTGATATCCCCGCAAAGATGTGCTCTCCACCATTGAATTGGTCTGTCGGCTTGTGTAGAGAAGTAACGACTGAACCTTAGAGGTGTTTGATGCGACGCGACCCGGGCGAAAGTCCTCCCAGTTTTCGGCTAGCCTCCTTCGACATCCCGCATACAACGGTTGTGGTTTAGGCATACACATGGCGTGGTTTTGTATCACCAAATCCGTAAGAAGGCGAAGAGTCGGTTGATCTACATCACACTACTCTGGGGCCGGCTTGTACTGTGGCACAGTGTTCCATATTGCCTTGCAGCCCTTGACATCGTCCATTTCCCCGCTGCTGAACGCATACCACGTCGACAGCATGGGTTCTCCGTTCAATGAGCTTCCAGGAGCGTTGACCCACAGCGGCCGGTCTCTCGAGACCAGTCCTTGTATACTCGATGATCGACATAGACGACTCCAAAGCGGCCGGCTCTCATTGCGAGTATAAAAGAGGAGCCACCCCCATTGGAAGCCGGCCTGTTGTGTTTTAGATATATCGATCAATCATGACGGGACTGCTTGGACTTGCTACTCTACTGCTAGTGGGCAAGGCAGCGGCATTGTCCCCTGACTGTGTTAATGGCCCACTGCGAAACAACACAGTTTGCAACACCTCTGCAAGTATGGCCGAGAAGCTCTTTAGCACGACCAGTCCTGTAACATTGCTAACCTAGCTCACCAACAGCCCCTCTAGACAGAGCTACGGCTCTGATCGATCTCTTCACCATTGCTGAGAAGATCAATAATACTGGTAGCACCAGCCCGGGTGTTCCACGACTGGGATTGCCTCCGTACCAGTGGTGGTCAGAAGCCTTGCACGGTGTCGCGTCCTCTCCCGGAGTGAACTTCTCATCGTCAGGGAATTACAGTTATGCTACCTCTTTCCCGCAGCCCATCCTCCTAGGCGCTGCTTTCGACGATGCTTTGATCACAGCTGTAGCTACTGTCGTCAGCACAGAAGCTCGTGCTTTCAACAATGCAAACCGTACAGGACTGGACTTCTGGACGCCTAACATCAATCCATGGCGAGATCCTCGGTGGGGAAGGGGACAGGAGACTCCGGGAGAAGACCCCTATCATTTGTCATCATACGTGCACGCTTTGATTGATGGCTTGCAGGGAGGTTATGACCCTAAGTACAAAAGAGTTGTCGCGACTTGCAAGCACTTTGCTGGATACGACATGGAAACCTGGAACGGCAACTTCAGGTATCAGTGGGATGCCCAGATTAGCTCACAGGATCTGGTCGAATACTATCTGCCTCCCTTCCAGAGCTGTGCACGGGACTCGAATGTTGGCGCTTTCATGTGCTCGTGTGAGTATACTCCCGAGTCACAAAGAACAAGGCGGCGTCGGTCCATATGCTTTGCCATTGGGTACAGCCAGGGGCTCACGTAGCGGTTCTGTACTGTATTGAGATCAAGAGCGTTCGACAGCTCAGCGATACTGCCTCCGGGGGTAGAGGAGAGCAATCCCTACTCTCCACAACATCTGCAGACCTACTCATGAGCTCCTGGTTGTACACTGATTGTGTAGAGCGTTGGCTGCCTACGATGTCGATCAGCGCCCGACTGTTGCCTCAAGGTTCTGAAACTGACATTCTATATAGACAACGCCTTTAACGGCGTCCCAACGTGCGCTGATGAGTATCTGTTACAGACAGTTCTCCGCGAACACTGGGGTTGGACGAACGAGCAGCAGTGGGTGGTATCGGACTGTGATGCGGTTCAGAACATCTTCATGCCGCACGACTACGCCTCAACACGCGAGCAAGCCGCTGCAGATGCGCTGAATGCTGGAACAGATATCAACTGCGGAACATACTACCAAAATCATCTGCCGGCCGCTTTTGCTCAGGGGCTGTTCAATGAGTCTACTGTAACACGATCACTCGTCCGACAGTACTCGTCACTGATCCGGTTGGGGTACTTTGATCCGCCTGAGGAGCAGCCATACCGCGCTCTCACGTGGTCTGATGTTGACACGGCTGCATCCCAGCAGTTGGCATACCAAGCAGCAGTAGAAAGCATTGTGTTGCTAAAGAACGACGGAACACTTCCATTATCCGTGAAGTCCAACACATCCATCGCCCTGATCGGCGATTGGGCCAACGCCACGAAGCAAATGCAGGGCAACTACTTCGGTGTTGCTCCTTATCTACACAGTCCTCTGTATGCCGCTCAGCAGCTCAACGTGACTGTCAACTATGCGCAGGGGATCGGCGGGCAAGGCGATCCTACGACGAACAACTGGCTTCCGGTCTGGGACGCAGCAGACAAGTCCGACATCATCATCTTCGCTGGCGGTATCGACAACTCCGTCGAGTCCGAAGGTATGGACCGCGTTTCCATCAACTGGAGTGGTGCACAGCTCGACATGATCGGTCAGCTTGCGCAGTACGGGAAGCCGATGGTGGTACTCCAGATGGGCGGAGGACAGATCGATTCCTCGCCTATCGTCTCGAACCCCAACATCAGCGCTCTACTTTGGGGGGGCTATCCAGGTCAAGATGGCGGCGTTGCTATCATGGACATCCTGACCGGCAAGAAAGCATCAGCAGGACGTCTTCCTGCAACGCAGTACCCGTCCGAGTATATCCGCCAAGTTCCTATGACCAACATGTCGCTCCGCCCAGGGCCAAACAACCCTGGCCGCACGTACAAATGGTACAATGGCACTGCCGTCTTCGAATTCGGCTCCGGCATGCACTATACCAACTTCAGCGCTTCCATCAACTCAACGTATAACTCGAAGAACTTCAGTATCTCGAGTCTCACAAGCAATTGCAACGAGTCGTACATGGACCGCTGCACCTTTCAGAACTTCGCCGTCGATGTGCACAACACTGGCTCCGTCGCCTCCGACTACGTCGCCTTAGGCTTCTTGACCGGGTCATTCGGGCCGCAGCCGTACCCAAAGAAGTCGCTTGTCAACTATCAGCGCCTCTTCAACGTCAAGCCAGGCTCGTCCGAAACTGCCACGCTAAACCTGACCCTTGGATCCTTGTCAAGGATAGATGAGATGGGCAATAGAGTGCTCTATCCAGGGGAGTATGCGCTGATGGTCGATACGACGCCCCTGGCGATGGTGAACTTCACACTGTCGGGACAGCCAGCGATGTTGGACAAGTGGCCGCAGCCCCCGCCAGCGCGGACGCAGAATGGAACGTACTATGTATCAGGGTTTGATGGGGAACAGCTTCTCAACTAACCTGTACTAGAGCCATCACATACGTGGTGATCGGAGAAGAGTGTGACAATCCGCAGATATGGGTAAGGTACAGAGACGGAAGGACAGCCGTGCTTCTTGCAGATTAGAGCAAATTCTAGGATGCAATGGAAGCCGCTGGTTGAGAGGCAGAGGCAACTAGAACTATGAGAATCATGAGCCTCACGTAGCCAAATCGTAATGTGGATGTGACCGACTCTCGCTCATACGTCCCTCGTAGTCCATCATGTCTAGCGAACAAGCGAAGAGAAATAGCGCAGTACCTACATGCTCATAGAAGACTGGCTGAGATCCGTTCAACATGCCGCTCGCTCCTCATCGTTGATTCAGCGTTACACATCACATACTAAGCCTCGTCCGATCAAACGATTGTTTTGATGCTGCACACATGCCAAGCCACGTCGGATTATCGTCGAGCCTAAAGTGCCTAGCGTTGAGCGGTGAAGGAATGGACCATGAACTTTTCTGGGATCGATAACGGATCAGAAACATTCACGTTCGAAAGACTCCTTGGAGATGGCGAAAATCAAGAAGAAGGGTGTGTTTCCGCCGGTCGCTACATTGGCTAGAACCAAGCTGATTCGAGTGTAGGTACCTCCGGGCAGGCCAAGAACTTCATCACCAGAACCCAAGCTGTGCGCAAACTCCAGATTTCGCTGCCAGACTTCAGACGGCTATGTATCTTCAAGGGTATAATACTCTTTCTACTGTGTTCATAGCGAGTACTGAGTGATCGCCTAGGCATATATCCCCGAGAACCCCGAAACAAGAACTCCACAACCTACTATTATACCAAGGACATACAGTACCTCCTCCACGAACCACTCCTCAACAAGTTCCGCGATCACAAGGCGTTAGCGAAAAAGATAAAGCGTGCGCTTGGCCGTAACGAAGTCAGCGATGCTGCGCGCCTCGAGAAGAAGACACCGCGCATAACCCTGGACCACATCATCAAAGAGCGTTATCCTACATTCATTGATGCGTTGCGGGATCTCGACGATGCGCTTAGCATGCTTTTTCTCTTCGCAAACCTACCATCAACGAGTGCGGTACCGCCCAAGACTATCGCACTGTGTCAAAGACTCTGCCTGGAGTTCGAGCACTACCTGATCACCACGCATTCCCTGCGAAAGTCCTTCCTGTCGATCAAGGGCATCTACTATCAAGCAACAGTCCAGGGGCAAGATATACTATGGCTTGTACCATACAAGTTTGTGCAAAGAGTGACTGGAGATGTGGATTTCAGGATCATGGGAACATTTGTGGAGTTCTATACGACGTTGTTAGGGTTCGTCAATTTCAGATTGTATACGTCGATAGGCCTCGTGTATCCTCCGAAGTTCAGCGCAAGTAGTGACGAGCGAGGTGGTGAACTGGGAGCGTTCACTCTGGAGGGAAGAGGAGTAGGCGAAACGCCGCATACACTGGAGTCGACGAACGGCACAAGTGGAGACTCCGGCCAACAGTCAATATCGGCCACCGCACAAGCAGAAGCAGATAGAATCGCATTTCTCTCCGAACCTATCGAGGAGCCTGCTCAGCCCAACCCATCTGAAGCTCAGTCCGACACGGATGGCAACGAGCCCACCACCGACGCGATTGACACCTTCGAAACCGCAGCCGAAGGTGGCGACGTTCTTCAACAACCTCAACTAGGCTCCTCTGAAGCCTCCACCCTCTTTACAGACTTCACCTTCTACCTATCCCGCGAAACACCCCGCCAACCACTCGAATTCATTCTCAAAGCCTTCGACTGCAGACGCGTCGGGTGGGATGCCGTTCTCGGTGACGGCGCTTTCACGACAAGTGAAGCAGATCCGGCGATCACGCATCAGATTGTGGATCGGCCAAACTTGCCTCTACCTGCAATGCCAGAAGAGCCTAAGGCCGACGGTGCAGATATGCAAGACGTGGACAACGCACCGGCAGTTGCTGGGGCGTTGAAGCCTGGCCAAAGAGTACCAGGGCGGACTTATATCCAACCGCAATGGGTATGGGACTCAATCAACGCTGGTCGCCTGCTTCGTCCAGATATTTACGCCCCTGGCGCCACGCTACCGCCGCATTTGAGCCCATGGGTCAAGCCGAAGAAGGGCGAGTACGACCCGTCTGCGCCGCTCGCGGAGCAGGAGAGGGAAGGCGAAGCGGAGGAGGCCGAAGGTTTGGACGACGAAGATGAGGAAGACGGGGTTGAGGAGGGCAGCGAGGGCGAGGAAGTGGCCGGTGTGAGGGGCGACGGCGAAGCGAGGGCGATGGAGGAGAGCCTGCTTGACAGAGCCGGACGAGAGGTAGAAGGTGGAGAAGGGATGGACATAGCCGGCTCCTCGGAAGACGATAGCGACGAGGAGGAGGATGACGCAGCAGCCGAAGAGGCTTTCGGAGGCTTCGGCGACGACGCCTCCTCGGCCGACGAAGACGAGAAAACGCGAACGCAACACCAGCGCGAACTCGAAGCCGAAGCCGCTGGTCAGCCCTTCGCCTCAACAGATGCGGGCAGCACGCCCGCCAAAGCACTTAAGGCGAAGGGAGAGGAGGCGAGGAAAAAAGCTGCACGAAAGCAGAGAGAAGCAGACGAAGAGTTGGAGAGACAGAAGATGATGATGTCTCGGAAGAAGAGGAAGTTGTTTGAGAAGATGGAGTTCTCGAATCGGAGAAAGGATGCTGAGGCGGAGAAGCTGAGAGGCAAGAAGAGGAAGATTGAGAAGGAGAGAGAGAGGAAGGTGGGGAGTGCGTGATTGGGCGGACGGTACTCAAGTACTGTGAGGGACGTTGTGTTCTGACGTGGCTAGCTAGAATAGGCAGCAAGTTCGAGGCCATGTCGAAGACCCTCAAATTTAGGATGCGTAGTGTTGCAGACTCCAGGCACGTAAACCCTTACAATGCATAGCTAGTCGGCACACATTACCTCAGTCACGAGCATGGATGTTTGAACGGACTGCTCCTTGTGTTATATACGACGCCGTAGAGCGCTGCGAAACGAAAATAGCAATCGGAGTTCGATCTTATCAATCTAGATCTAATCAGCCCTCAACGCGCCCGAATTTACTTTCGCGCTTGTCGAAAAGTGCGATATAGGTCTACTCGCCCATCAGTCGGATGGCCTCATCCTCACCGTTTCGGCAGGCGCTGCGGCCTCAGCTGTACGTGTGCGCACAATGTACACTCGGCCAGCATATGCCCAAGACGGCGAAGCGGCTGATCGGTCAGAAATATCTTGCTAAAGTAGCACAGGCCGAGTTGGACTGGGCAAGTCAGGCGAGGGACATTCGAGCCGGGAAGAAGAAGAGCATGCTGAGCCTCTTGGAGGAGAGGGGCTATGTCAATGCAGTTGCTGGGTGTGTATAGCAGGGAGACGAGATGCTGACCCTACCTTCAGAGGACGTGACAACCTGGATAAGTTGATGACGAATAAACGCATAGGCGCATATGTTGGCATCGACCCCACGGCGCCTTCGCTCCATGTCGGTCATCTCCTACCGTTCATGGTGCTGTTCTGGATGTATGTCCACGGCTTCCACACCATCTCGCTGGTGAGCAGACCCCTTCATCTCGTACCACACCATAGGCTGACACGGGCCTAGGTGGGCGGCGCAACAGCCAAAATTGGGGATCCCACAGGGCGGACCACATCACGACAAGCTCAGCCTTCGGCGGTCCGGAAAGCCAATCTCCATGCGATGCACTATCAGGTCAAGGCGCTGTGGAGGAAAGTCGAGAGCTATGGAGAGAAGCACGGGTACAAGTGGGAGTGGGCGTGGCGGCGAGGGATTGACAACAATACCACCTGGATGGAGAAGCTGAGTGTCATGGAGCTGCTCAAAGTCCTTGGTCCGGGAATTAGACTTGGTACAATGCTTAGTAGGGACACGTAAGTGAGTCAGTCCTACAGGAAGGCTCCGTTAATCAGCCCTGAGTCTCCGAGCTGACCGTGGCACCCAGGGTGAAAAACAAGATGGAAAACGGTGACGGCATGTCTTTTGCTGAGTTCACCTACCCGGTCTTACAAGCCTGGGACTGGTGGTACATGTATAACACCAAGCAGCCAGCTATCCAATTGCAGATTGGCGGGTCCGACCAGTACGGCAACATAGTGGCCGGCATCGACGCTATCAAGTATATCACGAAAAACCACTCGAACCCAGAGTTACGGCAGGAAAAGGAAGACCCGTTGATGACACCCTATGGCCTTACCGTTCCCCTGCTCACCACCTCCTCTGGCGAGAAGTTTGGCAAAAGTGCCGGAAACGCGATCTGGCTCGACAAGGAGATGACGAGTAGTTTCGACCTATACGGCGTACGCCAATGACGTCCCTCTCTACGAAGGTGACGTGCGGGCTGACAACATCGCTCAGTTCTTTCTGCGCTCCGCTGACGCCGATGTCGAGCGATACTTAAAGCTATTCACATTCCTCCCGATGGAGACGATCCGCAGCGTTATGGAAGAGCATACCCAGAACCCGTCAAAGCGCACGGCGCAGCACCTCCTCGCAAGCGAACTCCTCGAGCTCGTACACGGTAAACCCGCGGCCGAAGAAGCGGCGCAGCAGCACAGCCGGTTTAGCGGCAACAGGAGCAAGTCCACCACCTCCACCTCTCCCACGCTCTCCTCCCCCACTAGCGAAACCACCTCCACCTCGGTGACAAACCCTGACATCAACCGCTCCTTGAACCCGCACGCACCGCCCACTAATTGGGAAAACGCACCTCCGCCCAACATAACCCTCCCGCGCTCCCTCGTCTACGGCATGACCTTCGGCCGCATCCTCTACCACGCCGGACTCGTCTCGTCATATAGCGAAGGCAATCGACTGATCCAAAAAGGCGGCGTGTACGTCGGCTCCGCGCCTGCCCAGATCGGCCACCAGCGCGACGAGGTCTCTTTCACGCCCGCGAAATGGGGAGACCCGGCTGGGACGGAGCAATTTGTCATCGACGGCCAGCTACTGATCTTGCGCGTCGGGAAGTGGAAAGTCAAGGTCATCAAGATTGTTGATGATGACGAGTTCAGGCGTATGGGAGGCAGCGCGCCAGGGTGGGAGGCGCTTGAAGAAGAAGGGGGGAAGGAGAGGCTAAGGAAGGGCGCGGAGAGGGATTACGATGAGGCGCGCAAGCCAGTCAAGGTCAGGAAGTGGAAGGGCGGGAACGATATGTCGGGCGAGCCCGTCAGGTCTACGAAGCGCGCGAGTGGCGAGAGTCCGGTGTCTGGCTTTGAGGCGACCCACCGCGAGGGTGGTAGGGCCGGGTTGAAGTCATTGCGAGGCACGGAGAACAAGGATGTGCCGCAGAGACCATTCAGAGCCAGTACGGACTCGACCGACGAGTCGGCAAGAATCAGGATGCACGCGAGTGATCGACCGGTCACCATCAGAAAACAAATGAGTGAATGGAGTGGTTCGGATGGCTCTAAGGGTTGGAGGAGTGTGGACTAGGTGGCCCCGGAGAGGACTGGGGGGTGTGTCTCTGTTCTGT
>NAJN01000274.1:0-28051 GCA_005059845.1 Cryomyces minteri
TGCCTCTTTGATGCTGCGGATTGGTGTTCTGATAGCGAGGATCTCCACTCTGGTACACTCTGCGCTCATTCGGCGCGGTCGTAGCAGCCATGGGCGCAAGCGGGGCGTACGACGCCTGGCGATCGGCTTCTCGCGTGAAACTACGTTGACTCGCCAGAGCACGCTGGTCGATGGAGTAGGAGGGAATCTTCGGCTTATACTCGTATTGCTTGCCGTTCGACGTATTTGCCTGCGCCTGCGGCTGCTGTTGCTGTTGGTGGTAGGTGGCTCTGGCGCCATTCAAAGCATGGACGTTTGCGCCCTGGGGATACGAAGCAGCCAGCGAGCGACGCTCAGCGGATGATGGCGCCGGTGCAGGGGGTTTCACAGTTTCGAGGAAGTTGCTCTTCACGTTGTGTCGAGTGACCTTCGGATCGTGCGTGAACTGTGCTCTTGCTTCTGTAGAAGTCTTCGGAAGGTAGAACCATCCCACATCCGGCTTGTCCAAGTCGGTCTTCTTCTGCTCTGGGTTACGGATGACACCAGGTTTGTAGCCGATTGGAGGAGCGTCGATGGTGTAAAACTCGTGCCACTTATTGGCTGGGTCGTCATGAAAGGGCTCTTCCATGGTCGGGTATCCATCTTGACGGTTTCCAATGGACACGGACTTTTTGTTCATATCTGCCGGCATCGGGATGGCATTCTTGGATGGCCTCGGACGCTGAGAAGTTGCCGGGTCCATAACAGCAAGCCATTTCCATTCCACTTCCACACGGTCCCTAACACCAAAGTCAGTCAGAGGATCAGCACAATTGCCCGAAAAGATCTCATACCCTTCAGGCAGAACGTCAATGAGCAGTGTCATCTCGCCCGGTCGATTCTCCACCACTGTACCGGCGAAAATATCACCTTGCAAATATTGCACTTGTACAACATCTTGAGGCTTCAGCCCCTTGGCGTAGTTCTGTATGAGCTTGCTTGACTCCAACGCGTCGCAATCCAGGTGCTTCGCTCTCTTCGGTCTGTGGTACCGGCACCTGAAGTCGTATCCTTCGCAAAAATATTCGGTGCCGTCCTCGCCGAAGGTCGGGACCATGCCAGTATCGATTTGAACCCCAGCTGCAGCTGCGCACGTAGCATGGAAGGCTCTCGTGCATTTCTTAGCCGAGCACTGGAAGCACGCACCACGCTTGGATCGACAGAAGTTGCACTTAAGATCCAGACGAGCTCTATCAATGCCAGTGACATTGCACACTTTCTCCACTCCATTCTCTTCTGACAAATAAGTCTCTGGAGTGTAGAGTGCACAGCTGCGGTGTGCCTTGCGGCCGTTGTCCGTAGAGAGCAACGGATCTGATGAGTTGTCGTTGGGGCAGAGGATGCATGGCTCTTTGGAAGGACCTTTGACACGGATTCTAATTCTCTTCTTCTTTTTCTTCTCGTCCATTTTGTCTTTGACGTCTCTTTTCCGCTTTCGGCTAGGTGCTTTGGGTTTGCTTCCGATGCTAGCTGGAGGGCTCGGTAGATTGTTCGGTTCGTCTTCGTCCATTTCGTCGTCGTCATCGTCCGTTTCTTCATAGTACTCCGGGGTAGGCTCTCCCCTGAGCTTGCGTTCAATGTCGGCGACGTCGACCCAGACACTGTCCTCCTCGCAATCGCACTTCTTGGCGATACGACCGTAGTCCAGCCACGACTCCGTTGCGAAGTTGACGGACTCGGCGCAATTATACCCAATGTTGTATCCGGAATGGTATCCGTACGGGAACGTGATGACAAACTCTCCTTCATGATGTACGAGCTTGTTGACCTTTATGTTATACTGAGACTGTAGCACCGAAGGCGAAATCAGGTAGGTCTTGTGCCGCAGAAACTGATCACAGTTCTTCGCATCGTTGGGCCACACATCTGTTGATCACGTGAGCAAGTACTCTGAATGAAAGCAAGGCAAGACATGATACTGACTCTTCATTGCCGCTTCGAATCTTCGCGCGTCCTCCTGTGAGATACTGTACCACTGCTTGGGCGCGCCAAAGTGGATGTAGTTGATGCTGTACAGGTCAACATCCTCAAGATGCCAGGCAAAAGTCGCCTTCCACATTCCGAGGTAGAGATATGCGGTATTAACACCCGGCACCTTGGTTCCCAAAACATCCAAGAGGTTCTCCAGCTTGGCGACGTTCCAGCTCGTGGTGGTGTCGTCAAATAAGGATCCAGGCATGTCCGCACCGTACATTGGTGGCGCGAATGTCAAGCTCTTCCAGTAATTGGACTCAAGCTCAGCGCAACGTTCGGGCGTGTATTCGTCCAGATGATGGAGCTTGTAGTCAAAGTCTTTGAAGGCAGCTTCATCCACCTCGTTGGCGACGTCCGACTGATTCTTCATTCGTCTTGAGGAGACAGACTTCTGCTGCGACTTCGGCTGCCGGCCTCTTGCCTTGGTAGGAGAAGTGTCATCATTGCGGTTTTCTTTCTTGACTCTGGCAGTCTTGGGTTTGGGTGAGGTCGGCGTAGGCGGAACCTGGGCCAAACTACTTGCCCTGCTCTTGTTGCCCTCGTCTGCGGAATCCTCAGTCGTGGGTACAGGTCGGGACTTGGGTTTGCGTCCGGGTTTCTTCTTCCCCTCCCGTGGTATCTCATCAGTCGCCGTCCGTGCTGAGCCCCGGGTCCTCATGTTTCCTCCACCTCTAACCACCTTGTCCTGGTTTCGTCTTCTCTCGCCTCTCTTGGCAGGCGGCTGGTGTTGGGTCTCATCTGTCAAGGCTTTCCACTCTGGTAGGTTGTATGATCGTTGCTTCTCGATGTTCGCCTGTGTGTAGGTACCGTGTGTTCCCATGAACTCCTGGGTGATTGGGTTCTTGACTTTGATGGTCTTGACCGCATCATCGAGAGGAGGGAGGGCGTCGCGCCTGGTCGGAGACAGTACCTGTAAGCAGGAGTGCACACAGATCATCGCACAGAAAAGCAGGTACTTACCACTCGTGCGGCGGGATGACTTTGACGATACCCGATTTCATGCCGTACTTGTCAATCTTGCCGATGAAGTCTTTGAAACTCCGGAACTGCTCCATTGTCTGTGAGAGAATGGCGATAGTCAGCACTGAGATATGTAAACGGAGTCATGCAATCGCTGGGGGTGAACATCGGGGCAATGATGTTGGACCACGTACTGGTTTGAATACGGGTATCTTTCCTCCATCGTAGTAGTGGTCGGGCTCGATATCGCCCTCGACACCGTCGTCCATCTCCAGGTCGGAGAGCTCGGATGACGAACCCTCGCGGTCCATCTTGTCCGTCTTGTCCATGTCCTCGCTGGTGGGTGGCGTCAGGGCAGCCTTGTGGTCGCGAGGAGAGACAGGATCGCCATGGTGCGAATCGGACAAAGCATCGGTGTCCATTTGTTGCAGGCGGTGCTGCAGTGCTGCAGCTTCCCTAGGCAGCACGCGCAGGTGTGGAAAGATCCTGAGGGCCGACCGTTCGAGTTCTGGAGGTGCAGTGTCGGCAGTGACTTGTGTTGCCGTGTCGCTAGTTCCGTCAAGTGAACGAGGGGGTCCGAAAGAATGACAAATCCGCGCTCTTCAACCACATTGATGGGATGGTGTTCGAGCCACGACACTGGAGAGGGCAGGTCGTTGCCGTAGGTGCCAGTGGTCGTCTGGCTGGCGGAGTTGTAACGCGTGGGATCTCAGGGAGGGCATGGAACAGGAAACGACTGCTCTTCGAGGTGGCGGCCTGCGGTTCTGCGCTAGTCCGGATTCGGAGCAGCGCCTCTTACTCCTCGGCTATCCCCATCACAGCGCTTTTCTCCATCTTCAGTGGGCATCTCTCTGCCCATCCTCAGTTGGGCCCACATCTTATCCACAGTGCGCGTCGACTTCGTTGTCGCAGTTTCTGTTGATCGGATGCTGGAGAGGGGACAGGCTGAGGCATTGCTAGTTTGGCGTCTACTTCAATGCTTTCACTGCTATGGAACCTTATGATGGTTGGGGCACAGCTGCCCTCGTGTGCTCGATCTGCTCGGTGCAGCTTCTGCCTGTAGTCCATAAGGAACTCCATGCATTTCAGAGCACATTTTACACCTGTCGTACACCACTTGAGGCATCCTTGATACTTGAAAGGAAGCGAGGTCACTCCGAGAGTCTCTGAAATGGCTTGAACAAACAAGAAGAGATTCAGCACGGATTCGAACGAACCAACATTGTCCGGTCGGAAGAGCTACGTACTCCTTCGACAACGAAGACCTTAAGACACGGGTAACTTAGGTGAGAGGGGGAATTCCGGGGCGAAGATGCATCGACTGTGCACCATGGGGAGTGCAAATACGGCGTGACTGGCCGGGCACCAACACCCTCACGACCATGACTGCGACCTGCATCGGCCAGACCCATCCCAAACGCTGGAAGCATACACCTAAGCATCGAACATGATGCGACCACTCTCCCATGCGCATCTACACGAGTTGTGCACCACTCGTCAGGAGCTGTGGAGATGGATGTGAGATGGACCTGCATTAGCGGACGGCATCTCCATCCATCGGCTAGCCGGGAGATTCTCCCACCTGATCCGGCAGCCCTGCAAGGATTGCAGCGGTGAATTGCGCAACCCACGTGGCGCTCCGTTCCTCACGGCGCCAAGAAGAGGGCGGTCGAACACAGGGTGAGGATTAGCTTGATGCGGGGAAACGTTTCGTGTGCGGCGGGCTTCTTGGCCGTGCAGAGCTCGAGCTCAGGCTGAGTCCCGATGGAGAGAACACGCTCGAGCGAAACAGTGGAGATCGGACTGAGGAGCCTGAAGCGCATGAAGAACAGGAGGTGCGCTCGGCAGATGTTCTCGTAATAGCAACGCATTCAGCGATTCTCCTCGCTGAGCCGGCGAAGGCGCGTTTTTGTAGTATTTCGAGTACGGCCGCAACAGAGGCGCAAATGTTCTTTTGGCAGGCCGTACTTTTACATGCAATGATACAAAGTAGACCGGAAGGTAACCAAGCTCCGCTGCTATGCACACAAGGACGACGAGAAACGGCTTTTGGTATGCGCGGGATGGTACCATGGTTCGCTCGAGTGCCCAGAAATGGCAGCAAATGGGACAAAACGTCAGAGCACTGTCAGCATGGGACTTACTGCTGGGCTTGGCCCTGGCCTTGGCCCTGGCCCTGGCCCTCCTTTGCGCCCCGGCTGCCACGAGACTCATGGTCACCGCGACCACGATCACCACGGAAGCCACCACGGCCTCGGCCGCCTCGAGACTCACCCTCGCCTCGACCACGATCACCACGGAAGCCACCACGACCTCTACGGGGGCCGTCCTCACCACCTCTGAACCCACCGCGGCCCCGGCCACCTCTCTGCTCAAAGGCCCCACGACCCCTGCCACCACGGCGGTGCTCGACTGCGTGAAATCCGTCATCGCCTTGTCTGACCGTTGGGGCGGCGGTAGTGCCCCATTCCACCGCCTCGCTCGTCGGAGCTGTCGGCCGAGGATCGCCGGTAGTGGTAGCCTGCGGAGCTGCAGTAGATTCTGAACCAGCCTCGGTCTTCTGAGCTTCTGTTGCTGCGTCATCGGCCCAAGACTGGGTACTGTTGACAGCAGCAGACTCATGAGGGTTGTCGACTTCAGCTGGGTCACGGGGTATAATCTTCAAAGGCTCCGTCATTGAGCCCTCCACACCAGGTGCAGGCTGATCCCATTGGTCCTCTGCGGCTGCATTGGCAGCGCCGACGTCGATACTAGACTGTTCTGGAGCTGTCGATATTTCTGCAGACTCTGCCGACCCGTTGATTTGAACATCGCCTTGCTCAGTAAGGCCCGCATTGGCGATCGTTGGGTCGGTGCCGATGTCGATGGCAGTGTTTTCCTCGGTTTGCGGAGCTGCAGGCTCGGCCTGGGCAACGTCTGCGACCCAAGCTTCTTCGGTCGCATATGGAACGTACTTCAGAGAGAGCTCTTTGATCTGAGAGACTGCGAACGGTCAGTCGGCCAAAACTTGATTCTATTCGGTAACTTGCGCGACCAGAGTTCCACACTCACATTTGACGGTCAGTAGATCGCCCTCCACCGAAGGTACAGGCTCGTCAGCGCCTTCGATAATCTTCTCCGCGGCTAGAACAGCACTCGGATCACCTCCGTAGACCAACAACAGAGCACCCTCGAAAGCTTTGCCCTCTTCAGACTGATCCTCTTCGTTCTGTCTGCGGGCAGCCGCAGCCCTGAGGAACCTTGAGAGCATAAGCAAGCGTTCTTTGGACTCCTTCTGCGCCTCAATCTTGGCTTCAGCTTCGACAGCTTCCCTCAACTTGTCCAGTTCATCCTTGTGCGATGAATGCAGGAGCTCCTTCTCAGTATTCAGCCGTTGCTGGTACTCCTGGTCGAATTTCTTGTACTGGGAGATCTGGTCTTCGAGCTGGGTAAGAGAGGCTTGGAGGGCGGGTTTCTTGAGGGCTTGAGCCTTCTGGTCGTTGTTGATCTTACGGGACGCGACAAGTTCGTCGAGGGATGAACCAGGGTTTGCCGCAACTATGCTGTCCACCTTCTGCATCAAAGACTAGAGGGTGGTGGTCAGTACACGTTGGTTGCCTACAACACCGCTGGCAAGGCTGACTCACGAGTTTCTTATTGACACTGCGGATGTTCCTGGTCGAGAGAGTCAGCATCACTCCATAGTAGGAAGACACCGTGTGCAGAGTGTGGCTTGAGCAGAATGACTCACTTGTAGAGCTCTTTGATATAGGGGCTCTCGTATGCGCCATCGATGCCATTGCTTTTGGCTTCCTGCGCTAAAGACTCTGCACCTGGCTCAGGTGTTGAGCTGCTCGTAGGCCCTTCAGATTGCTTGGCGGCCGCCTCAGCTTTCGCCTTCTTCTTACGCGCGCTCTTGGACTCTCCGGTTGCCAAAGGTAGAGGGTTGGTGACTGCGTCGGTGGACATGCTTGTGGGACTAATGCGTTGTTATGCGTAAGGGACGGGAGGTTTTGAGACGTAAACCTGATCGTGAACGAAAGGACAAATCTTCTCTACTCCGGTCACAGAACAACTCAGTACGGGGATGTTTGGGTTGAGGAAGTGGAGTGATGTTTTGTTTGAGAGCATCAAGGCTCCTCGAAGCTGTCCACGGCCTAACGTCGGGAGTCGAAAGATATTTGGCCAGATTCGTTCCAACTCACATCTCCAGACATCCGTCCCACACGTAGACACCCACGCCCTAGTATCACAATACGCGCAATTCAAGCATGACTATGAACACCCAAGAAGCTCCCATGTACACGATAAATGCGACTTTGCCGTCACGTAAATCCATCCACATTCAGGGGTGGCTCCCATGCTTGATCATTACTTCCTTCCTCCTCCATGCCACCTGGGTCCGCCAGATCCATCTTCTCCAGCTCCTTAGCAAAGAAATCCTGCTCGACATTCAGGATCCCTTGCTCAACTCCCATCATCTCTGGGTATCGCCTGACGTTATGCCAATGTGTCAGCGCCCTCAATGCCTGCTCCAGCGGCAGTGCCTCAGCAATGTCAGTCTCAACGTCGCTGCCTGCCAGCCAGTCGTCTCGAAGTTCAGGCTTGATGGTCAGATAGACTGCTGTTATGGCGCTCATGTTGTTCTGACGCCATTTACGACCACAGAACGGTGTCTGGTCTTTGATGAGCTTGAGAGTATACCGCCGCAAGTCGGGCTGTGGTATCTCCAAGGATTTCTTGAGCAGCTTGTCAGACTTGTAGTTCATGAGCAACAAGTTTCGGTGCGCCTTGTTTTTGCAGATCTTGTGCATGATACGCAAATAGTTGATGCTGGAGAAGAAGTTCCGCCAAGAGAAATTGGTGATGGGTTCTGGTGGGAAGTCGGTCGTGGGCTGACCAAGCTCGTTGACTCGTGGTGCTTGCGGCGCAGCAGAGCTCCAGTCTGTATCGTGTTGATTGTCGTCGCGACGGAGTTTGATTACTGGAGGTGGAGCGGCGTCGTCGTCGTCATCGTCATCTACCTGGTCAGTCTCATCGACGCCTTGTCGCGAGTGGGAGCGGCAAAATTGGAATAGGCTTGAACGCGTAAGTCACTGGTTACGTTCGATAAGTTTCGCACTTACTTGAGCTCTTCCCGATCACACCTGTAGCTGACTACTCTCTCGATGTCCTGCGTTTGCCAAAGCTTCAGAACAAGAGGTATGTAGTTCGAGTCAAGTAGAAGCTGTGCCAAGTATTCGAACTTGAGTATGTCTAGGGAAGAACCATTAGTCGCTCAACTCAGGACGAATGACTTGAAGCTTACGCGAGACTTTGAACCATTTCAGCAATAGCGTCAAGATACCGGACAACGCCTTTGCTGCGATTTCTTGGGATCGCGCTGCATCAAGCTCCTCGGTAGTAGTGCGAGCATTGTCGCTATCACTGCCGTTGGAGCCGTGGGTGCTACTCGGCTTTTTGCCGTCATTGCCGTACATTGACTCCAGGAATTGTGTGCCGGCTTGCAGACCGTTCTGAGTGTGACCATTGACGATCTGAGCCGTCACGTTGTTGAGGACCTCTTTCAGCAGAACGATCGACATCGATTGTAGGTGAGGAAGTGATTGCTTCTACAGAGATGGTCAACGATCTTCTTCCTAGAAGGCCAGAGATACCATACGTATAAGGTTTCGACAGTTTGCAAGCGCTCGTCCTCCTTGTCCCTTCCCGCGTGGGCGACGCTTTGGTGCTCTTTTGTGGATTCCTTCGACGACAGTTCCAGCTCGTCAACATCGTTGTCATCCTTCGAATCTCTCCATCCGCGCTCGTACTTCATGAACTCGACCCTTTCCTTCCAGAGCTGCTTCATTGCTCTCGTGGCCCGCATGCGCGTTGCGAAGAGCTGAGCGGCTTCTAGAATCGATGCTGGTATATCACTGCCTTCCCACTTTTTGCCCGCCATTGCATCGTGGAATTCCGTGGCACCCTTGCCGCCAAGGTAATTGCTCGATGTATCGAGCGGCGGGTATAGAAACGGGAACATTTGGTTGGTCTGGTAATTCTGCTTCTTCCCACCTTTACCTCCGGGGCCCGCAGGCGAGGGTGGTGGAGATGGTGCAGGAGTGGCAATGTGGACCGGTTGATGAAGTATCGAGGCCCCGTGGCCATTGATGTTGGCAGGCCCTGGTCCGAAGTACATGCCGTCGGTAGCTGCCGCATCACCTTGTCGATGCCTCAGTGGAGGCAGGATGGAATTTTGCTCGGGTTCAAGGGCGAAGAGGGGTGGAGGAGGTTGATAGGCCGGGTACTTTGAGGTAATCTCTTGACGGAAGAGGTGATAATCCAGGGGCGACGCGGTGATGAGAGGCTGACCGCGTTTGCCAACTTCCTCTAGAGGAACATCTTGCAGTGAAACTTTCACCTTCTCTAATTCAGCTGTACCACCAAGGCAGACCAAGATGCTCTTCCACGTCAACAGGAGTATCTGCAGATTGATGAGCACTTCGGCTATCCCCCGCACGACATTGTCTTACCTTGGTAGTGGGTAATACGTCATCCCATCGAAGGCGCGCGGTAGTCTTGATCATTATAAGAGGAAGATTGAGCTGCAACTCAGCTGTGGTATACTATCAGGTTCTATGTCAGGAAGGGTCCAGGATGACGGCTCACATAGTGCGCTGCGCATGGACATGTCGCCCTCTTCGCCCTTTGCCCTAGCGACCTCCACGAGAACATACACTAGAGTCAAGAGATACCATAATTGGCGACGCAGTTGATCTTCTGGAACTTCTTGTCCTGCAACGTCAGGTGTGCTTGAGAAATGCCAGTTAGCGAGGACACTGGATACTAAGGTGTGTTGACAGGGAATGTACGATTATGCGAAGAAAAGCCCCGAAACATGAAGAAGTCGTATCACAGGACAGTGTACAGACTGAACGTATGGAACACAAGTGCCAGATGGTGATCCATAAGGATGAACCAAGCTCGTTGTCGCCTCGGGTACATCCACACGCAGCCTACAGTGACTAACCTTTCGCAAGCCCGTTCCAAGAGCTCGAAGAGGAGCTTCATGCCTCCCGAACCGTACACAGATTCGATGTTGTTCATGATCCAGACGATCTGCAATCCAGACTTCGCATATCTGGAGTCCTCGCGTGAGGATTCAGGTTCTTGCTGGTCTGGCGAGACAGCTCCCTCGCTCGGGGCAGCTAGTCCGGCAGTTTCATTCCAACAACCAAGTCCAAGATATACCAGAGTCTCTAGACTTTGGCACCTAGGTTCGCCTTCGGAGCTCCGTAGATCTGAGAGCTGAGCTCTCACAAAGTCTGCCCTCTCAATATCGTCCGCGCTGATCCAGTCAAGATCGTGCTGCTCGGAGTGGGTAGAGTCGAGGCTATCTCTCGTGCACCATTTACGAGTGAAAGTCAACTGCGCTCTCACAAGCAAATCTTGGTCTTCGAGACTGTAGTTGAACCACTCCTCTAGTTCAGCAGGAAGTGATTGAGCGTCTTTGTACTCGAATGCGTATGGTTGAGGTGGTGCTTCCTTCGGAAAACCAGCGCGGAGGTTCTTGAGCTGCATCAGAGTAAGGGAATCAGTATGATCGCCAGGCTCCGGAGGGTACGAGTTAGGCGCCGGGAGGACTGGCTGTGGAGCTGGTGTAGATCCCTCTCGGCGCATGAGAGGTCGCTTTGGCGGAGGTGCCGGCTGCGAACTGCCTGACCATGCAGTCACTGGTCCAGAGCCACTATTCGCCCCGGGTACTTCACCATAGTGGTGACCACCAACCTCAATTCCCCTCTCCAAATTTTGAAGGACAGCTTGGCCGTTGACGAACTCTGTGTCGCCGAGTTCTTCGGTTTCATGCTCGATAGTGCGGAACTCGTCGTTATCAAGGCCAATTTGCACGGCTGTATCAACACTAGGCTGGATTGCAGGCTCGCCGGGGCCTGCAAAATACGTTCGAATCGGTCCTGTGCTGACATGCGTCTCATCTGCACCATCTTTGAGCTGTTCGTGGCCAGTCCTCTTTAGATGGTCGATCTCATCCATCGCATCTTGATCCATTGTCGTTCACCTCTTACGGCAGCAGCAGTTCAGGTGAGTCCTCTTTTTCTAACACCATGTTTATCGCTCTCTGTGTCTAACATCACAAGGTAGCAAGGAACAAGGGTCCACGTACGGGGAGTTTCCTCTGATACACTCTTTCAGTCTGGTCCATGAAAGTTCCTGCAGTACTGCATCAGGAGGAAGCTGATGCCTCGGATCATCGTTTCCCCGTCAGTGGTCCGAACCGGACAAACACCAGCCATAAGCAATTGAACGCCTCTGCACCCTTCCACCTCACGTCTGCTTACAGTGCTTATGCATGAACCTCTTTCTACCAGGTCATGCCTGTCAATGCTCCTCTTCGTATCGCCCCATACAAACCTCGATCGCAGCAAGTTATCGTGCCGCTGCGGCATCAACCATTCCGCACGCGTCTCCGGATCAGTCACGAACCAGCCACTCACGTGCCACTTCAGCTGAAGAATCCGGATGCACCGCCACAGAGTCCGGGGTTTATGAATCTACATCGCCGAGTTACCCCTGACTTCCAGCTGAAGACGTTCGCGTCCAATGGAGGTGCATCTCCCGGATGCCAACTGGCGTCCAGCTCTGTCGGGCACCACAGCTTTGCATTTGCTACGACTACCTTGCGGGACCGTTCAACACGGATCCCCTGCTCCCTCGGCGCTTGATCCTCCGCCAGCGTGTACAGATACTTAGTTGCTGTAGCTGATGTACGTACCGTCCACTCCGCCACTTAAGGATCTGCGCTGCGGATGCAACCCTAGATTGAATGTCTCCCCGCGCTCTCCTCCAGAACTGTGCACCTGCGCGGACCCCATGATCATCTTCAGCATCGTTCTTGCTGCGTGAAAGAGTCGCCATTCCAATCGGCTATGCCCTAGGCGTCGAGAGATCCTCCCGGCCGCACGACTGGGCACATGTTCTCGGACGGCGTCCATGCTGGGCGCGCCTCCTGCAGTCCCTGATTCACCCTGTGACGAGACGACGGAGAGGGTTGGCCCACAGCCCTATCACCTACCGGACGCAGCACATCGCCGAGCCGAAGGTTTTCTGCCTCCTGTCGGTGATGCGCCGAATGACCAGCCGATCCTTTTGCCTCTCGGACATTCTCGATCTCGCACATTCCCGCGGCGGTGTGTATAGTGGAGTGTGACCCCGCGAACGACGTCGACGGTGCCCGAGACGTCGCAGCAGTTGCGGCAGAAGGGTGCCTCTGAGGTACTTCCAAACGGCCATGCTCTTCACGCACTACAAAGTATCTTTAGGTACGAGAGGTCCTACGACTTTGTGCGTCGCACCTCAAGTCCAAGTTGGAGACACGTCTTGCGCTGGTTGAGGTGCTGGCGGTTTAGTCTTTCAAACTTAGTGCTGAAGATCTTCCCGCCATGGATCAACATCGCTGCCACTTGGCTGACACACGCTGATGCTGCATTGGTTGTTTCTTCAATCTGCTATGCACAGACGGAGCTCTTCGCCGGTGTCTCCTTCTTTCAGAGTCTGCTGTATCCAAAGTGACACCGGTGACGAACTTCGTGCCTTTCTTCTATTCACGTTGCATCTCACTGCAGCCCTCCTGACTAGCTTAGCCAAACCCTCTGACCTGCCACTGTCATCGACGGCTGGTAGCTGTGGCCATTGTCGGACACGTCGAGTTATGCTTCACACTCGGGACTTATAAATGCATCCCGGGTGCTCTTATCGATCGTTCCTTCTGCATAGCATCAACAGCAACTACCACACGTAGACTTTCAGTACCCTCAAGAACACAAGTTTTCCTTGTGCTCGTGTACCAGACTCAGTTCTCAACATAGTAGCTATCTACTACTCTGCACAATGCTCGGTTTTATCATTACCGCAGCATCTCTATCGTCTCTCTCCCTCCTGTTCAGTCATGCCTCCGCTATTCCAGTGAAGCGTGCTGTGTCAGGGCCCGTGGTCATCGCCGACTTCCCCGATCCATCGATCATCAAGATCCAAGACACCTGGTATGCGTTTGCCACACAGCCAAATTTCAACGGCAACATCCATATCCAGATTGCCTCGTCGAAGGACTTCAGCGCCTGGACTGTCATGTCGGGCGCAGATGCTCTGCCTAATATGCCGAGCTGGGTGAACACCACATCCGGCAACGGGCTTACCTGGGCGCCAGACGTCACTCAGCGTGTAAGTAGTGTCCTGCCTGCTGCTTCAACGACATGTACATGGGCGTGCACTAACAAGTTCCAGGACGATGGCTCTTTCGTCATGTACTACAGTGCCGTGACCAACACAGCCGGGGAAGGCCGATTGCATTGCGTCGGTGCCGCGACCGCTTCCTCTGTCACCGGCCCGTACGCCGCAGTCGGGAACGGCCCGTTCGTGTGCCCGACGGACCAAGGCGGTGCAATCGACGCTTCCGGCTTCCGTGACCAAGACCGCACGCGCTACGTTGTGTACAAGGTCGACGGCAACGCCATCGGCCACGGTGGGTCCTGCAACAACGGGGTCGCCCCGATCGTGCCCACGCCCATCATGCTCCAGCAGGTCGCAGAGGACGGCATCACCAAGGTCGGCGGCCCGACGCAGCTTCTCACCAACGACGCGAGCGACGGACCGGTCGTCGAAGCGCCCAGCATGATGCGCAGCCCAGACGGCACCTACTACCTCTTCTTCTCCTCAAACTGCTACGCCACCCCCGACTACGACGTCGCCTACGCCACCGCATTTGCACCCACCGGCCCCTTCACAAAGTACGGCCCGCTGCTCAAGACCGGCACCTACAACCTCAACGGCCCCGGCGGAGCCGACGTCGACCAGGACGGCAAGCACATGCTCTTCCATGCCAACTACGGCAGCGGCAGGGCCATGTACACGGCCGAGATCGCCGTCAGCGGCAACCTCGTCACTGCCTAGGACCGAGGACACGTATATAGTTCACGGCTCACGGAGGGTCCATGACCCTTGTTTCGCTCTTCTGCATTGTACCATGCTTGTACGCTACGACTCACGGGGCATGTTGACTTTCTTCTGCGAGCGTCTGAGCAAAGGCGTTCGCCCCTTTTCTGTCCGCGTGGCCGGTGTCTTTCTTCTGGGCTGTCGAGAACATGTACGATAAACCCCCGGCCCGATCGCATTCTCCACATTGTATACTAGCTCTCCTTGCACGCGTCTGTCGCACTAGCCAACCCCACGGCAACCACGCCCCGTGCAATTCCCCATACCCTCGCGGCTCCCCGTGACGCCTCTCGTGCGCGATCCTGAAGTGCCAAGCTATGCGATACTTCTTGCCGCGCTAACTTCATACACGTCCGTGTCGCCGGAAACCCATTGTCAACCCGTCTAGTTCGGCGTGGCCCGGCTCATAGCAATCAACCGTTTGACACCAACCTGTCGTAGTGTCAGTCGCGTCTCTCGAAGATCGAATCTAATGCAAAGGGAGTACGCACCATCCAATTCCCGCCCTCGGACTCCAACTTAGTCTTCATCATCTCCGTGAGTAGTCCCAATGCCTGATCGTACTGCTTCCTCTGCAAGGCCTGCGCCAATTCATTCATCTCCGCGACCGTATTCGGCTTCAGCAGGTCTTCGTTGTTCAGATGATCGAAGAGCATGTTCAAGCGTTTCTCGGTGTCGTTGACCTGGACTTTGAAGGACGCGGGTGCACACGCCTTTATACGCTGCATGTCAGCATTGAGAATCTCGTAGACGGGCTGAGCATTGGAGGGGATGTGGGACCGGTCTCCAGGCGCTACAGTAACTTGTCAGCGGATTGTTCATATGTTGATGGTCTAAGGGTCTACACGTACGATACTTTGAGACGGCGGGCGTTGATGCCCGTTGCGACTGTGCCGTACTTGGCCTCGAGTCTGGAATCGCTCTAGGCGGAGGGCTCGAAACCGGGACCTGTGGCATGACCCTTGGTGGACCTTGCGGCGGGCCTTGCGAAAGACTTTGAGATGAAAGTTGAGGTGGACCCTGTGGCGGGCCTTGCGGGTAGCCTTGACTCTGTTGGGGTGAAGGGACAGATGGGATTCGAGCGCCCTGTTGCGGTGCGAATGAGTTCTGATTTGAGGCATACGGATTTGGTGGCGGTGCGGATTGTCTCGGTGGTGGTATAGATACTTGGTTCTGGGGCGCTGGCTGAGAGCTTGGTGCTGGTGCATAGCGGTTGGAAGGCGGTGCGGCTGAAGGTGGAGCGTCGTATGGCGATGGGCCCCGCAACACCGGAGGTTGTTGAGGCGTTGGTAGAGATTGCGATGGATGCTGCGGTGCGTATGCGTTTGCAGCGGACGAAGATGGTCGCTGACCTTCGTACTGGCCTGGACCAGCGAGTGGCGAAGTCACGCGCGGTGGAGCTTGCCCAGCTTTCGGCGGTGGTGGAAGTGGCGGTGTAGCCACTTGCTGTGCGTATGGAGGGCCTACAGGCGGAGGAGCAGACATATAGTTCGACTGATTTGGAAATGGAGAGTTTACTGCTGGGGCACCTAGCCCAGGGGTTCCACGACGAGATGTGGGAGGTTTGATGAAGTTCTCAGGCATGTCGTTCCAGTTGCTCATATTAGCGGCCCGAGATGGTGGCGGAACAGCAGGCGAAGCTGCGCTCGCTCTCGGAGGCGGAGGCAGAGGCTGTTGCTGCGGTTGCTGGTAGCCCATGCCATAGGGTGGCTGCTGGCTGAATTGATTTGGTGGTTGCGGCAGCTGCTGTGGTTGCTGATACCCGGCCGGTGCATAAGGTCCTCGTGCACCTGGATTTGGCTGATATTGTGAAGGCTGCGGTGCTGATGTCGGAAGATTGATCGGTGCATACAAAGAAGCATTCGTGGCCTTAGCGGGCACTGTCGGGGCCTGCACAGGCTGGAAACCCTGCACAGCCGGACGCGCTCGCTGAGCAGCTCTCGTAGCTGCTGCAGGCTGCTGTTGTGTGATTTGGGAGGCCGGCCTTCCTGTCGCCTGCTTGACTCTTTCTTTTGCAGCTTCGGCCGCTGGATACTTGTCGGGCAGCAGATCCAGGTACTTATCCGCGATCTGCAGTTGTCCATGAGCGGCGAGAATGTCTGCGTACTCGGTATACTTGTCATATAGCGGCGCAAGTTTCCACCCAGAGGTCTGTTGACGATCCGAATCCTGAAACTTGGTGACTTGCCGGAAAATCGTGACTTTTTCGATGAAGTTTCTCAGAGACTTGGCGTGCACTGAGAAGCTCGACTCGCTTTCAGCCTCCTTCATTCCAGCTGTTTCCGACTCCTGCAGCTCTTGGACCCAGATGTTGACGACCTTTTCGAGTTTCGAACCAGCAAGGTAGCAGAAAGATGCATCTCTTCTGAACGTGCCAGGCTCAGAAGCTTCCTGCAGAGACTCTTCTAGACGATCGCCAAGAGCCTCGCAAAGGTCCGCGAACTCCGTTCCATCTGCAAAAGTGCAAAGAGTGGCCATGACTTCCCTCCAATTCCCAAGGTCCGCATTGTGAACGACATCCCAGAGATTCTTGCCAACGATTGATGCGAGTAGCCGTAGGTAGTTGGGTCCATGAGCCTTCTTCTTCAGATATGCGGTTTGCGCCTTGTCGATGCATTTTTGACCGCCGCATATTGCTATCATGAATGCATCTGACATTCTGTTCTCTCTCAGACAGACGTCTAGAGCTTTTTCGAACCTTCCGATCATCAAAGCTCGGGTAATGTCCTTGTCTGCGTCAGACTCCGAGCCTGTATAGATCTTAAATGGGTTGTTGGTCTTAGCTCCTTTCGTCGCAGCCAGATCGGCAAGAAAGCTGTCACTATCTGCGGAGCTGTCGAAGAAGGAAGAGTCGTCTTTCGAGCCATTCTTTTGTGCTTCGTCCTCCTTGCCATTGTCGTTACTGAGTCCTTTGTCTGATGCTTTCGATGGAGCCTCTTCAACAGTATCCGACAACCCTAGGTACTCCACTAGCTTCATTCGGGTATTTCCAGCGATGAGAGTTTCTATGACTTGCCAGTCTGCCTTCTCTTCCTCTGTCTTCGATTCTTGAATTTTGGACTCGCAAATGCTGGCGAGATCTCCCCCTTTCACAGCTTCTTCGAACTTTTCGGTCGCGCCACTTATTGCCGAGTCTACAGCGAAAGTGGAGATGCTTATCGTCGATTTTCGGGACTTCAGATCGGTCGACAACTTAACAACTTTGCCACCAAACCCGAAGGATACGCCCACGGGTCGCTCGAGCCACTTTGGAGCTTTTGGCAAGCTGAACGTAACGCCTTGTGGTTGCGTCTGCGCCTTCGAGAAGAAGTCCTCTCCATCTAGCGACTGGCTCGCGATCGCAGCATCCGTATTCTCCTTCGCATTCGTGTTCTGTATTGTTTGCACTGCAATCTTGCCATCAAACGATGCGGTTGCAAGCAGGCCTGGATTGTGCGGGTTCCATCTCGTTTGGAAGGTCCAATTGGTAACGACTGGAAAATCGCCATAAGACTCCCCACTTCGAGGGTTCCAGCATATTGTTCGATTGTCCTTGCCGCATGATAGAAGTAGATCAGTGTCTTGCTGGCACCACGACAATGAGAGGACACCCAGATCATGTCCTCTTAACGTTCGCTCTGGAGCGTTCGAGTTCCGCAGATCCCACATCAAGATCAAAGGGTCCTGATCATTTGGTATAGCCGTAACGAGTTTGGTGGGGACATCTGGGTCCCACGCAACCGCGCTGACAGCTTTCCTCCCCAAGTTGTTCAGAGTCAGGCTCTCTTTCTTCGATTTGACATCCCAGACTGTCACAAATCCTCCACTGCTTCCCGTAACTAAGATATGGGGCACTTTCTTGTTCCAGTCCAAGCATTCGAAATCGTCCGCTCTGGCAGCTGATTGACCAAGTCGAAACGGGTTCGCGATGCTGTTCGTGTCTGATATGAAGAGCTCGCCTTTTGCTCCTGCGGTTGCAAGTAACTCGTCTCTGAATGGGTTGAACTGGAGTGCCTTTATCGGTCCGCTGTGTTTCGACGTTCGTGATATGAATGACTCCCTGCGAGCACTTAGCCTATGATTCAGCGTTTCTTGTCATAAGATGTGTATACCCAGGAGAAAGTCGGAGCTTCTCTGCATCCCAAAGATCAAGCGAGCCATTCTCAAGAGCACCCGCGATAACACCTTGTTGATGGTCGTCAGTTGGCTGACTCCATGCTATGTCATGAAACCTGGGTGACCGAAGAGGTCAGCAAGAACGTGTTCTCATCGCTGCTTCTTGGTTGTCGATTCTGAGAACCACGAAGGACCCCTACCGCGAATCTGTGCTGATACTGCCAACTGGCTGGAGCTCTACCCCTTGCTCGGCATTGTCGAGTGCCAAATCCCAAAGCTCTAGCTGAGTTTCGTTCGAGAAGTCTGCATCAACAGCACCCGCCCTGGTTCCAGTAGCGATCAATGGCGGAGCTGAGCTTGAGGACCACGCGAAGGTAGCGGTTCGTGGGATCTCCCTTAGGCGAACCATTGCGAAGGCAGAGGGAGTACTACTGGGAGCACAGGTGGGCCGCGGGTATCATGAGACTTTGGAAAGACCTCAAGAAGACTGCAGCATCTATAGGGAACAAGTGGTGCTCAGTTGAACATACCTCTGAGACACAACAATAATTCCGTTGCATCCACCTGGCCTCGCCAAGCAGTGACGTTTCAGACTAGGGGATGGCACGTGATATCGATTTCGAGGAAACCGACTCAGAAGTGCGGCATCTTCGGGTTATCAACAACACGACATCAGGTACTATCACGCACAAACTATTCAGTCGGAGATGTCAGACGCTGCACGCTTGAAGAGTACAGTCTACGTAGGCGGTCTGGAGAACGCAGTCTCGCAGCAAACTCTCCACGCAGCCTTCGTTCCCTTTGGCGAAATAGTCGACATCTCCCTTCCAAAACCCGATCTACCCTCATCAACAGACCCCCATAGAGGCTTTGGCTATGTCGAGTTCGAGCAAGCTGGAGATGCCAAAGAAGCAATCGACAACATGGACCAAAGTGAGCTTTTTGGTCGCGTGATCAAGGTCGCGGCAGCCAAGCCGCAAAAAGATCAGAACGAGGGACTGGGGAGCAAGACTGCTATATGGGAGCAGGTAGGCCGTGTCGCTTGTTTAAAGTATGCGATCGTAATGCTAACTCTTCGATAGGAGGGCTGGTTGGCGAAAAACGCCGTCAGTGATGAGGATCGTCTGGCAGCGCAGCAGGCAAGGGCGGGTTCTGAAGAGCGACTAGAAGACCCTATGCAGGGACTCGAAGGACTGGACGTTGCGGGGCCAAAGCCTATATAGGAAAGGGAACTGTTATGGGGAAAAGCTTTCGAGTCACAGCAGTTAGCGAGGAGTCGTGGCGCTTGGGAGAAGACGTTCTGGAGGTAGCTAGCATTGGCAGCAGGTTTAACGTTGAGATCAGGCACTGGCATCAACAACCGCGGTTCAAAAGATTTTCCATGTGCGACCTGGTTCTGATGATACTGGCTCTCTCCAATGTACAATATGCTATGCTCCCTTCACGGCCTCTCTTCCAACCGCAGGCTATGGCTTGCCCTCCGCCTGGTTGTGGCCCCTGGTCCTCTCGAGACGGAGACTCTTGTCCACCCACAACTTTCTGCCAAGCGACCAGAAAGCGGCGCCGACGGCAACGCTGTAAACATATTAATCATAGTTCGTAATGGACCGAGAGGAGCGAAGTCTTACGCAAGAACAATGCCTGTCACCTGTTAGCTTTGTCTGTGTGAGACACATGGTATTATGCCTGGGAACACTTACCAAGCGGAATCAACTCTGGTGGGATCTTCTTGAGAGTTCGGATGCGCTGAGAGATGGTGTGGGCTGCAGACAAATGATACATCAGCTTTGGTTGAGGGCTTCGGGGGTCTCTTGATCAGTCGTCCATACCGCTGTGTTCCTCTTTCTAAGTCGGCCGTTAGCATAAGTTGACTAGAAGTTTCCAGCAGCACCCAACTGCAGACAGCTTACGGGTACAGGGCGCATCAATGCGCGGGTAGGCTGCATCCTGAATACTGGCGACGGATGCATCCTGAGCACCGGCGAGGCGTTCATCCTGAGGACTCGTGAAGGGAACATCTTGGGTGAGGCGACAATTGATTGAGGAGGATGTAGGAGAGTCGCTGCTGTGTCGCGAGTGGTGGTGTGAAGCTCTCGTCACGAACAACGTCAACTTGGACGCCGAGGCGCTTGGACCCCATTGTGCTTTGAACGACCACCGATCGACGACAGCTCCTTCATCATTGACAGACCGACTCTCCAAGACCTCACTCTCATAACTCCACGACCAGCCGACCAAGATGTCTGACGACGAGGAACGCGTGACCAAGCCCTTTAAGTTCGTGACAGGTAAGTAGCTACCGCGACCCATCCACCCGCTCTGGAAGCACGAGCTGATTCCTGGCGCTCCCCATAGCCGGTACGTCTCCCAGCACAGCAGCCGCCTCGTCCGAAGAGCATGGTGCCCCATCGACTTTGCGATATGGCAGAACATGGGCGAGAGCAGCCAATGGCGCACCGGGACATCGTAGCTCACATTATGCACCTAGGATTTGACGCCCGCTTCCCGAACCAGAACCAGTGAGACACCCGTCTGCTCTCCCAGACGCGAGGTCTACGATGTCTAACAAAGTATGCAAGGACAAAGCACTGCTGGCAAAACTATGTCGACTACCACAAATGCGTTCTAGCCAAGGGCGAGGACTTCAAGCCCTGCCGTCAGGTACATACATAGAGTTCCGAGGGACCCAGTGTGGCTGCTAAGACACTGCGCAGTTCCTCCTGGCTTACCGATCCCTTTGCCCCAGCGCTTGGTGCGAGAGATGGGACGATCAGCGTGGTACGCGCTCCGTCCTCAGGCTTTACCGAGAGATGCGGACGGAACGATCAAGCTAACTGCTCTGGACAGAGAATGGAACCTTCCCTGCCCGACTGGACCAATAGATAGGAACATTGTTCATTATGCAGGTGGAATCACATTGGTCGTAGCCGAGTTAGGCACCTAGCAACATCTGTATCATATCTCGGCTGCCGCCCATTGACTACGATGAGAATACTGCCCTTCCGCGCGACTGCGAAACACGAGACCATAATTGGTAGAACCTGAAACAAGAGCACACCATAGCCCGTTGCCATGGCTGATATGCGATAGTTGTATTTCCATAGCAATAGTACGATTTGACTCTCTTGTGTCATGTATCACCAGTTTCCCTCTTCCTCCCCACAACCCATGTCATATAGCCGATTGGCCAAGTATGCATCTCCCTTCCTCCCTGAAACACCCACTCTCCTCTCTCCGCATACTTCGTTGCCCCCCTCCGTCCGTACGACACCACGTCCGTCCTCTCCGCCTCCGCCTCCCCTGCATCCACTAATGCCATCACCTCCTCGAACGTCCTTGTTCGCAAGCAGCTCACCGCGCCGTCAAACGCCTGTATGACCGGCAGCAGCGGCACGATGTTAGTGAAGAGCAAGCGCAGCCAGTCGCCCCAGAACCAGAGCGGGGAGACGAAGAAAACGAGGAGCAGGTCCAGCGCCATCAGCGCGAGCGAGAAGACGTGGCGGTCCTGCAGCTCGATGATCGCGAAGCCATCGCTCGTCGCCAACGTGCTTGCCAGCGTCTTCCGTGCCAGTGCGTCCGGGAAGTGATGGAACGCGAGGCAGTAGAGTCGGAAGACGCGCGTGTCGGAGGTGTAGGCCTCGGCGGGGTTGTTGAAAGTGGCGGTGCGGCTCGTTACGGAGACGGGGGGGTGCGTGGCATCGACGGATTGCGGGACGAAGGAGAGGTGCGCGGAGCGCGAAGAGGCGGTTATCCAGGCGTCGAGGTGCGGGTGGATGTCCGAGAGGAGGAAAGGAATGGGCTTTTCTCCCTGAGAGGCGCGTTCCTGATTGACGAGCCTTTCTATCGTGGGTACTGGGCCTGACCGTTGTAGTATGAGCATGATGCTTGATGTCTGGTAGAGGATGGTGAAGGACTTACCGCCACCACCAGAGCAGAAGTCAATGATCGTAAATTTCGACTCCTCCAGATCTTCGATCTGGCCCAGCGTCCACAGGATTAGCGCTGCGGCCCGTTCGGCTGGCGTGATGGATTGGAGGAAGGGCAGTCGGTGCGTCCATTGTGCTGTGAGCATTGCTTGGCAGCGCCGGCGCAGAAAGGGGGGCATGCTGGTAGGGACTGTGTGAGACTGGGCTGAAGTGTTATTTAGGGAGATTGAAGGGTCTCACATCCATAAATCGCAGAACTCGAAGAGACGCCATGGGGACCGAGACACTCGGAAGTTGAAGTAGTCGATGGTGTTGACGATGGCGTCCATGACGACACTCCTGGCTTCGAGATTGTCCGTAGTATCGTAGGACCTCGTGCCAGGCGCTCATGCAAGATCGACTTGATATAGCTGGGTATTGTGCAGAAGAAGAGCCAATCGAATGCGGCTATGTCTCACGGGTCATTCAGTACTGGAAGCTCGCTCGTTCTCCATTCATATGTGTCAGATGCAGAGAAGTTCGTCGGTTCTGCAAGGGATGTACGAGAGCTGGCAAGAGATCGAGAAAGAACGGTACTTAAGGAATCGGAGGCTAGGAGAATTCGATGCAGGAACGACTGATTACTCGCCCTATGGTAGTTCTTTTGCATGTACTCTGGACTCCAGGATGGAGCTACACACAGTCGATTGAGACAGCTGAGAAAGACCGTGGACGAAACGTACAAATGCTTTCGCGGTCTCTGAAGTTGGCAAATGACGTACGACGGACCAACAAAGGCTGGCCTGCATGCCCGAGAGAGAGTTTCTGGAACACTCGTCTCAAGAAACAGATCAGATGTAGACTAAAACGGTTGCTGCAGATGGAGCCTGGAGGCAACGCTAGATTGTGCACTTGAACAAGAGTGCCAGAGTACGAAGTTGGAAAGTCTATCTGATGTGATGGTGACGCAGGTAGGAGCCCTGAGCGGTGTCTCTTGCACCACGGACGGTTGCTAAGACATGCTACTGTAGACGACGAGTAATGCATGTCCTGTGGAGCGTTTCACACACTATGCTGTGTCTAACGCTAACTAGGTGTATCTCGAATTTGCGAGTAGATAAAATCGTCCTGACCATGCAGTGTCTACATACACCCCGAACACACCTCTCTATGCTGCTACTCCACTGCCGGGTATCAAGTGCGAAGGAGACTCGTAAACCGCATCAATTCATCCACAACCATCCCAGACTTTCTCCACCCATGGGGAAAAGACCGTGAACACGAAAAGAGTGCGCCATGCACCATTCCACAGACTCCAGACTGCCCGATAATTTCAACAGCGGCGTTCGACAGCTCAACGGGATCGAAGGATTGTCATTGGGTCATGTCAACTCCCCTCATCACTACTGGCGTCCTTGTCTTCCGAAGGCTGCTCTTTACTGATCGGTCCTAAAGTCCACACCCATTCTCTGCTCTTCTTCCTCCGTCCGGCAACTGGTGTTTCTGGAGGAGTATCGCTGTCTGACTCGTCAGAATCACGCTTGTCGCCGGTGCGCGGTGCTCGCCGCGCTGCCCTCCTTTCCGCGGTTGGCTCCTTGGAGGTATGGTCCTGCTCCTGCTCCTGCTCCTGCTCCTGCTCCTGTTCTGGACCAGACTGAGTTGGTGAAGAGGGCGCGTTGGATGACTCGCGTTGGAATGATACTATCGATGAGATGGTGGACGAAGATGACGACTCTATGTCCGAGTGTGCCAGTGTGTACTTCTCCGTCTTTATGTCTTCGGCTAGAGGTGTGCGAAACGAGACACGCTTCGTTGCTGGAAACATCGGCCTCGTCGTAGTGAAAGACATCCGACGAGTGTGTCTTCGCGGTAGAGGGCTGTTGCTGAGGATGGACGTAACGTTGTACGCCAGAGTATAAGGTACAACGATAGTCACAGACTCGGACGAAGAATAGGAAGAGGCAGAGGCCGCTGAAGCCGTAGACGACGATAGAGGCGTGCTGTTCCCGGGTTCCGTGCGGGTTGGTGTTGATATCTTCAACGGCTGCTGACTCTGTACTGAGCTGTTGATGGAGAGTTGCGGTCGCGATAGTCGGCCAGATGTAAGTGCTAATGAGGGAGTTTCCTCATAACCATTGCGGAACGTGTTTCGAACGGTAGGAGATACTGCAGACAGAGTCTCGAGTCGCAAGCTAGTAGAGCCTTTTCCGCCGAAGGTATTGTTGGGTATTTGCGCTGTGTTGAGAGAGAGCTTCGGTCGGGTTCGAGGTGGAGGTATCGGGACGAGTAGCTTAGGCAGCGAGGGCTGCGTATATATCGGCGAAGAAGGCAATATGGCGAGCGAGGTGGTCATGCTGCCGGTGGAGGAGGACAGGTGGTTTGATTGTGGTACAAGTGGTGGTTGGGGCATGAGCACGAGCATCATGTGCGGAGACCAGGCTTTGGTATATCCAAATGGTCCTCAGACCTTCTTGACAGATGACCGAGGACTAACGTGGACGGGCGACTAGGAGCCGGTGACGCTCTGCTGAGGGGAGCCGTAGACGCAAGCAAAACCCGTTCTGAACCGTCAGGGTTGCGGCTTGCATGCGCAGGTACGAGGAGTGAAACGGAGGAGGCTAAGTCGAGGACCACAAGGCCTCTAAATACAGACGCGAGATGACGGGAGACAACAACTGAGGGTAGCTGTTGCTGCGTAGAGGCTGCCCGAGCAGGAACGGTCTCACGCTTCGAGATGTGCAGCAAGTGACGGAGATGAGACGAGGGCAGCGCCTGAACTCGACGGGCGCAGCTAACCTCTTCTACGGCGGAGACCCTGGGTGCCCTGAACATGTCCGATGAGGTTAATAATACCATCGCTCGACAGGCGGAAGGATTAAGAGAGCCACCTCGGACGGCGCTCGCCCACGCCTTAGGCCGGCCTGCCTTAGCGGCAGCTTCACGCGCCCGGCGGCGTTGGCGCCCATCTCCCTGAATAGCAGCCCAATCGGCCCAGGCGTCACCCCGACCTGCCGGCCTCGCTCCCCAGCTCGAGGGCTTCGAGGCGCCGGCGCCCTCCACGGCAGATGCTCGACCATCTGCTCGTCTGCAATCGAGCCCGGCAGTCCCCAGCCTGTGCACAGAGAGCGCGACGCAGCTCGCCACACCGCGGCGAACCAACGTTGTAGGCTGCTTGGCTATCCACCTCATACCCAACTGAAACCTCTCACCCCGTCGGCTGCAATATCTTGTGGCGCTACGAGTGAAGATGAAGACCTGGAGGCCATGGACACGTGCAAGAAGGTACCGGAGCGGAGAGACGGAAGGGTAATAATACACTTTGTATGTCTTGACTGACGCGTCCCCAGCAGCGCGTTTACTCCAGCTGTGCACAATCGATGTTGGCTGACGTGTTGCTTTGTAGGACTACGACTGCTTCTACGCGTCAGTCTTCGAGGCTGAGAATCCGGCGCTCAAGTCGCTCCCGCTGGCTGTGCAACAGAAACAGATCATCGTGACTTGCAACTATGAGGCTCGAAAACGCGGCTTGCATAAGCTGCAGCTCATCAGAGAGGCGAGGACCATGTGCCCTGAGGTGGTGATAGTGCTTGGTGAGGATTTGACGAGGTGTGTAGTATTTCGGATGCGTCCGCAGAGGTAACTGCATAATGACACGAGTTCCAGGTTTCGTGACGCTAGCAAAGCATTGTACAACTTCCTGAAGGACTTCTCATGGAATGAGAGAGTCGAGAAGCTTGGGTTTGATGAGGTGCGTCTTGATCAGAATATGGTTGAGAATATCACCAGATAGTAACTTGACCCAGGTCTGGATGGACGTAACAGACATCATTGACTACAACCTCAATCTACTCAACGGCAACGATCTTCTGAACTCCTTCTTCCATCTGTCGAAGGACGATCCAACACTCGGCTTCGGTTTCGATGGTTCGAAGTACTTTGGCCACACCTACCCGGCACTCGCCGAAAGGACACAGCCACAAGACTCAGCTGAAGACGTCTTGAGTATCCGACTGCGTCTCGGGTCTCACCTCGCACAGCACATTCGTCACCAGCTCGAAGAACGGAAGGGGTACACCGCCACTGTAGGCATATCTACTTCAAAACTACTATCAAAGCTAGTCGGCAATGTGAATAAGCCCAAAGCTCAGACTACTCTCGTCCCGCCATATATCTCCAGCGAAGGTCTCGAGAGTAGTGTCACGACATTCATCGATTCTCACGACGTTGGCAAGATCCCGGGCATCGGCTTTAAAGCTGCCCATAGGATCAGGAAGCACGTTCTCCGTCGAGATCCTGACTTCGATGCTGGTCTCATCTATGGAGGTACGAAGGAAAAAGTCGCCGTCCGAGACGTACGGCTGTCCACTAGCATGGGCGCAGAGGCCCTTGAGGAAGTTCTGGCAGGTCCAGGGTCACCGTACGGCTTAGGCTGCAGGGTGTGGTGTCTAATCAACGGTCTTGATGATTCTGAAGTAGGGCAAGTGAGATCGGTGCCAAAGCAAATTAGCATCGAAGACAGCTATATCCGGCTGGACACTATGGATGAGGTCCTCAAAGAGCTGAGAATGCTCGCTAACAACTTGATCAAACGGATGCGCTTGGATCTGCTTGGGACTGATGAAGATGGCGGCGAATCATCTTTAATAAACGAGTCTGAAGCAGACCAAGCTGACGGGCGTATTTCCAACCGCAAGAGATGGCTTGCGCATCCAAAGACGCTGCGTCTGACTACACGGCCGCGTCCGCCACTGAATCCAGACGGCACCCGCACTCGAACATTCAGCCGCATTTCTCGTTCTGCACCGCTGCCTGGCTTCGTCAGCAACTTGCAGGAGAGCGTCGACGCGCTTGCTGCCAAGCTTGTTACCGAAGCGCTCGTACCGCTATTCAAGAAACTTCACCCGGAGAAGAGCGGCTGGAATCTGAGTCTGGTCAATGTGGCTGTGACGAACATGGCTGATACTGCGAGCGACAAGAAGAGCGCTACAGGAAGGGATATTGCTAGGATGTTTAATCGTCAGGAGGACGTCCTGAAGGAGTGGAGGATCGAAGACCGCGATATGTCGTCCGGTACTGGCGGTAGTTGTTCAAGCAATGGAGTGGAATTAGTGAATCGCGGCGTGTACGCAGATGCTCCTGTTGGCTTCGAGGACGGCATGGAGCCTCAGCATAGCATGGCAGCTGATGAAGAGTGGACCGACGAAGAGAATGGCGTGGAGCAGACCTCGACATGTCAGGCTTGTGGCTCTACAGTGCCCTCGTTTGCTATGCTGGCTCATCAACGCTATCATCTCCTTGGGGATTGACTGCTACCTCGTTCCTTGGCATGTAATTACAGCATAAGATACAAACTAGAGCTAAGAGAGAGGGATAGAGTTCTACCCAGCAACAAACCGATGCTTTGCAAAGCAAGACTACTCCACATTCTAGGGCCCGCAGACTGCGTATCCCTTACAAAGCCCATGATTATACTGTCAATAATACGGTGTTGTATTTGCGACCAGATATATAAATTGGATGATCTGGACCTAGAACTCGCCACGGCCAAACGTCACTGTTCTGGGGATGACATGTGAAACGTGATGACTGCTATCCGTTCTTCTGTGATGGATTAGTCCTGCGCGCTTCCGCAGCTCACAGCTTACCCACCGCCCAAGATGGGCACTTCAAGACTTCCAGTCAGTCTACGTGATACCTTCGGCGCTCAGCGAGCATCGACCCGTCGCCAGCTTCTGACAAGAGGTACCGGGCTGTACGTACTCGAGCACCGGCATTGGACTGCCATCATAGAATGCCACAGCCTAATCTCTAGAACACCACAGACTGCGTGACCTGATATTCGTCCTCTTCCTGCTAAGATGGACCCGGAAGTTTCTAATCCAACTACGCGGCCGTGGCGTAATTGGCAGCGTCCTTGAAGCATATACCTACACCCGTCGAACCCTCTACGGCATCTTCCTACGTCTTCCAGGGATCCGCAGCCGCATTGAGTTGGAAGTCTCTGAAACACTGCTCAAGCTAGAGAAGAAACTCGTACCCTCAGGCCCAGGTGTAACACGCTACCTCACCTTACCTGCCGAAGGATGGACCACCGACCAGGTGCGAGCCGAGCTGGGGAAGCTGGCGGAAAT
>NAJN01000275.1:0-28046 GCA_005059845.1 Cryomyces minteri
ATTCGGACCTCGACTCTCTCTGGACCGAAATCTGCTACCAGCGGCGCTAGTAACGAAGCACATGACGGCAGTGGCGACTCTCGAGTCCCGCGTAGAGCATTCGTGAGAAATGACACTTTCAGGTCGGGGTTCTTTTGTAGTGCATCCCGAATTGTGGACATCTGCCTCGTCAACACTACACTTCGACAATGAGGTTTGCAGAAACACATACCAGCTCGTGCTCCGTCTTCCCAATATAGAGTGTGGAGAGGTATATCCTACGCTGCGCTCGGGAGATTTTGACCTACTTCACTGCGGTTATTGAGGTTCCAATTGGAAAGCAACACAGCTGAGTTTTGGTTGGTGTCTTCGAGGGAAGAAAGATGATATGGCCTGCAGAACTCGTTGACTTCCCCAGGTGAAGGAATGTGCAGCAGAATAGCATCAGGCACGTTTGCACAACACTACAATAATGGTAACGTTCGCATTGGTTGGTGGGAAAAGGTGGAAGCAGCCACTGTATGGCAGTGCTGTTCATTGGACAGCTAGAAGGACGCCTGAACTTCTTCCAATGGGGAAAGTGACGGATAGGGGAAGTATAGAGAGATGTACTGACCTTGAGTGTTTCGTAGAACTCTGAGGGAGACTGTAGGATCTGTATCTGGGCAGGCTGAAGGTCGAACCGGGGTGATAACTTGTCCAGCTCATTCGTGAGAGTGCCAAGCATCGAAACTGCAGACTGAGGTGCTGGAGCTGGTGGTGCAGTCGTCGAGCTCGATGAAGAGTATCGTCGGCATGCTCTCCGTGATACTGCCCTGCAAGCCACGGCAGCCTGTGGCTTGGATATTACATGTCTTGGTATACGCCTGACTATCATTCTCTCTGTCATTAACAAGAAGCGCCGTGAACGCCTAACACCTGGAATGCTGGTGCTCCTCGGATCCGCGAACTGTGAGGTGCTGATTTCAATGGGGAGCTCTACAAGACACTAAGCTCCTTTGGCTCCATCACCGAGACGCCGAACGACTTCCCCATCACCACCACACACCAGGCCGTTGATAGCCAAAGACAAGACGGGCTGACCGTTCACGATGTCTACCATACTTAGGACGTTGAGGAATCTGCGGAAGATCGGTCTCAAGGTACACGGCTACAGTCTTTGAGCGCGAGGTCACGGCTGACTCTGCACCTCCAGGAATATGCGCACGAGATGCAGGTACGGCGAAGCCCCAACCCGCAGGCAATGCGACTAGGAACTCACATCCGACGCTCCACAATATAGTACATGGGTTAGAAATGGCACCTTCGCATCTGTTGGGGGGGTTTGACACTTGGCAGGCGACACCAAAGCGGGTACATTCATAGCAAAAGACAACTACGGCAACAAATACTACGAGAACCAAGAGCAGGAACTCCCATGTCAGTACGCCGGAGGCTTCCTCATGGAATACTCTTGACCAATTCGTGTAGTGCGGACGCGATGGGTAGACTACAAAGACAAGGAGTTTGATCCGTGAGCCTTGCCGCGCTTCGAAGGGAAGACCGACGTTGCTCACAAGACCGTGTAGATCACAGATCGAGCCAGGCTGGTACAATTGACTGCCGTCGTTCTCTGCAGATACATCGACATTAACCATGTACTCAGGCACGCCTGGATGTCCTACATGGTAGACAAGCCGCCAACTCAAGACCCTATACTGCAGAGACAAGTTCGCGTCTGGGAACCAAAGGAGCACAGACCCACCTTGACTTGGAGTCGCTCTGCATACAAGCCATATAGCACGTACGTATCGATGGCACCGCGGAGTAATGCTCGACGCTCACTTTTGCGACAGGGTCAAGAACAAGTACGGCGCATGGACGCCAGTTGCTAAGGAAAGATAGACAGCATGGATTGGCCAAGCTGGATTCTGGATGAACCGCTTCATTGTAGTTGGTCCTTCTGGCGGAAAGAGTGTACATAGGATCATTCGCGCATTATCAACGTTGCATGTCGATCAAGGCGATGCATCTCCGCAAGGGAGCTTGGGCTTGCGATGCGACTCAGTATATCACGCGTGAAGTTCCGCGCCTCGTAGGTGGTCAGTGTCGTGAGACCTCTGCATAAAACTCCGATTCCAATTGATGAGCTGTTGGCGGAGTCTCTTAACAGTCACCGTCTTATGCGCTGACACCCTGTATCATTACTGCTTGGGCTAATCAGCGACACTCTTGCCGTTTTCGTGTTTTCCATCGATGAGCGTCTTCGTATACGAGCAATGAGACGGGGGCTGTGCGGAAAATTGATTGGCATGCTAGAGTTGTTACCGAGAGGAGTCATTCTGTGTACCTTGTAGCCACTGAGGTGTACTACAGTGACGGCGAGTTTGTACAATGTTCTATTAGAGTGTCCCTCGAGATCGGAGCTCAGCACGACTTACGCGTTGTCAGTATGCTGCCTTTCAATATCACGATGTGCTGAACAGCCTGTTAACGCCTTGATTGCCTGACTTCACGGGTTTGAGCATTTCTGCGGCCGATGACAGCATCACCACCAACGTCGAGCTCTCCAATTGATCCTCCGCGCCGCTAGTGTGCAACCCAACCACCGCCGTCAACGTGAGAGATCTTGACCCTTTGCGCTTTCTGGATGGATCCCTATAGCTACTAATCTCAGCTGCGCAGCGACATTAGCGAGCTCCCAGCTGAGATCCTGTCCACCCGAGACCATGTTCGCACATTGTCGCCGGCCAATATGGGGACCGGATGACTTCTCAAGGTGTTTCCAGCAAGAGTAAGGATGAGCACATCGCATTGCAGACCCTGACTGATACACCAGAATCGCAGTTTCCTACAAACCCTCTTCCCCCTTATACTCTGCGGCGGATCACTCCTCTACCTGTCCCTACAACTTCTTTGGGCGGCGAGAAGATCGAGCTACTATACTGCGTATCAGTCTCTAGACAAACTCCACCATGTCTGGTCAATCCGTATACCGGCCAACCAGCAGGGAGTGTTGGACGAGCCAGGCTCAGATGACGAATTCGAACGCAATGAGCACCTAGTACTGCATCCTACAAGGAGCCGAACCGATGCCTCAATATACACGGTCGACAAGCCAAGAGGCGAAGCTTTGCTGGTAATTGTAGAAGAGTTGGCAGTACTGGCTGAGTTAGGAATACACATAGCGGTGTTGTTGACGCATGCATGGGGACCCAAAGGGAACATCGCAGCCATCGCAGGCGTGGCAACATGGGGTTATATCACTGTTCTCGCCTCCCTACGCCTCCTCTTGTCGAGCTCAGAGAGATTCTCATTCCCAAAGCTGTGGTATCACACAGCATTCCTATACGCCTTCCAATGGATGTTCACAACTTTGCTGTTCCGCTCGGAGATCATCCACCCACGCTCGAAGTTAGCGCAAGCCCTTATGAGCGTCCACTTTGCTCTTGTAACGCTGCTTCTAATCATCGCATTGACCTCCAGGAAGGGGAATAGGGCTGTGGAGGTGGAACATGAGGGTGACATTGAGCCGTCAAGAGAACCACTTGCAAGCGTGCTTTCACTAGCCACTTTCTCGTGGGTGGATCCCATTGTTTGGAAGGGCTACCACAAGACTTATGAATTGTCTGATGTCTGGAACCTCGCACCCAAAGACAAAGCTGCAGCTATTCTGGCGAACTACCGACAAGTCAAGAGAACATCAGCCCTCGCGTTCCATCTTCTGAAGTACTTCAAGAGAGGCCTGTTGATACAGAGTGCTTGGGCAGTCCTCTCGGGCCTCAATCTCTTTGTGCCGACTCTGCTCCTTAAGGTCATCCTGGAATACGTCGAGGATCCAGACTCAACACCTCGCAATGCTGCTTGGTTCTACGTTGGCCTCCTATTCGTTTCTGGGTGTGTCTCTGCGCTATCAGCTGGACAAGCTCTCTGGACCGGCCGCAAGATCTGTGTTCGGCTCCGAGCTGTGATTATTGGAGAGATCTATGCGAAGGCTCTGAGGCGCCGAGCTGCCGCGGGAGGTGGGGACAGGGTTTTGGGAGCTAAGAAAGAGACCGAGCCGAAGGAGAGTCGACTGAAGAAGGCAACGTCTTCTGGCCGGAAGAAGAAGAAGACAGAGGAAGACGACAAGGAAGCAACACCAGACGAGTCTCAGGTTACATCTGGAGCTATTATCAACCTCATGGCTGTCGACTCTTTCAAAGTCGCCGAGATCTGCGCGTATCTACACTTTCTCTGGGCCGAGACGCCAGTGCAAGTCGTACTTGCCGTTGTTCTCCTTTATCGCATCATGGGCTACAGTTCGATTGCGGGAATAGGGACAATGGCCTTTTTACTGCCGATCAACCTTGTGATTTCGAAACGTTTCGCGCAGATACAGAAACTGATACTCGCGGCGACCGACAAACGAATCCATACGACAAACGAAGTGATGACAAACATCAGAATCATCAAGTATTTCGCGTGGGAACAACGGTTTATGGATACCGTGAACGAGACCAGGACGGTCGAACTTAGGCGTCTCCGCCGAAGGTACATCATATGGGCTATTGCGGCAACTGTGTGGGCTGGAGCGCCAATACTCATCACGTTCCTGTCCTTCCTTGTCTACACCATGGTTGAGAAAAAGGATCTAGTGCCTTCCGTCGCCTTTACGGCACTTTCTTTGTTCAGTTTGCTCCGGATACCCCTTGATCAGCTGGCTGATATGGTGGCCCATGTGCAAGAATCGAAAGTGTCAGTTGATCGAATTGAAGAATATCTCAACGAGCCAGAGACAGACAAGTACAGGCAATTGCAGAATGACGAGGAAGACGAAGAGGGCAACCTGATCATTGGTCTCGAGAATGGCACGTTCACATGGGGTACCAAGGACACCGACGATTTCAGGCTGATGGACATGAACGTTCGTTTCCAAGCTGGGCAGCTCAACGTCGTGATCGGGCCCACTGGAAGTGGAAAAACGTCATTACTCATGGCCTTACTTGGTGAGATGACGCTGCTGGATGGAACAGTCTATCTACCAGGCGGACGCAGTCGGGAGGACCTCAGGCCAGACCCCGATACTGGCCTAGTAGAGAGCGTCGCCTATTGTGCACAACAAGCGTGGCTAGTGAACGGGACGATCAAAGAGAACATCATCTTCGCCAGTCCCTGGGATGCAACGAGGTACAAGAACGTGATTGTGGCCTGTTCTCTTCAAAGGGACCTAGAGATTCTCGATGCTGGAGACGAAACCATCGTCGGCGAGAAGGGAGTCACCCTTTCCGGTGGCCAGAAGCAACGCATCTCGCTCGCTCGTGCACTGTACTGCAATGCTCGCCACGTCCTCCTCGACGATGTTCTCAGCGCAGTGGACTCCCATACCGCGAAATGGATCTTTGATCAGTGTTTGCTAGGACCTCTCATGTACAATCGAACATGCATACTCGTAACGCACAACGTCTCTTTGTGTCTTCCCCATGCGCATTTCGCGGTGGTGTTGGACAATGGCAGAGTCGTTGCTCAGGGATCGGCGAACGAGGTTATAGACTCCGGCAAACTTGGTGAAGACTTGTCCAAGTCTCGACCAGCATCTCAAGGTCCCTCGAGAATAGCGTCGCGAGTACCCTCGAACCTAGGCGAGGACGGGGTTGGCCAAAACGGTCATGCCAATGGAGCCAACGGTAAAGCCAATGGAGACTCTAAGGCGATCGGAAAGGGCGATTCCAACGGTATGCCGAAGAAAGATGTGAAGACGGCGACTGCTCAGACCGAAACGAAGGCTACAGGCAGTGTCAAAATCAGCATCATTATTATGTATCTCAAGGCCATGGGCCCATGGTACTACTGGATGACTGCGGGCTTCATATTCGCTGCTCAGCAAATCTCCCAAGTCACAACCAGTGTCTGGATCCGGCAGTGGGCGAACGCATACATGTCGAAGCACACAAGCACGCACAATCTTGACACCCATCACTCCTCTCCTGTCACCCATATAAGCGGTGGTATCAGCAGTGCAGCATCCTGCCTAACCAGCGGGAGTTGTATCTGGAGTCTTCCTGTTTCCTTCGCCTCGCAATCAAACGTATACAACACTACCAAGTCCTCTGAAGTAGACGCCCGCTACTACCTTGGTGTATATGCTGTGTTGGGCGTGGTTTACATGGTCATCACACTCCTCCGGGAAGGAGTTCTCTTTGGCGGATCACTTGCAGCGTCTAGAAAGATCCACCAGCGACTCATGGAGTCGATCACGCACGCTCAGTTCCGTTTCTTCGACATCACTCCCCTTGGGCAGATCATGAACAGGTTCTCCAAGGATGTAGAGCAGGTCGACCAAGAGATTGCGCCGGTCGCCGTCGGCGTCATCCACTGCATGGCCTCGATCCTCACCGTTGTTGTCCTGATATCGGTCATCACGCCTGGGTTCCTCATCGCCGGTGTTTTCATTAGTGCGCTCTATTTCATCATTGGAAAATTCTACATCAACTCATCTCGCGACCTCAAACGATTGGAATCCGTGCAGCGAACCCCGCTGTACCAGCTTTTCGGAGAGACCCTCTCGGGTATGACAACTATTCGTGCCTATGGCGACGATCGTCGGTTTCTCCGTGACAATCTGAATCGTGTCAACACCCATTCGCGACCTTTCATCTACTTGTGGGCTGCTAATCGTTGGCTTGCATTCCGCGTCGATGTTACCGGCGCGCTCGTATCGTTCTTCACTGGTGTCTTCGTCCTACTAAGCGTAGGAAGGATCGATGCTGGCGCTGCCGGTCTCGCGATGACCTACGCTGTGACATTCACGGAGAATGTACTTTGGTTCGTCCGCTTGTACTCCGCAAACGAACAGAACATGAACTCGGTCGAGCGGATCAAGGAGTTCATCGATGTTGAGCAGGAAGCCAAGCCAATCATCCCAGAGAACCGGCCCGCGGCGAACTGGCCGAGCAAAGGATCCGTCGAGTTCATCGGATATAGTACACGATATCGAAAGGACTTCGACTTTGTGCTGAAACATCTCACCTTCAAGATTCTACCTGGGGAGAAAGTCGGTATTGTGGGCCGCACAGGCGCGGGCAAGAGCTCTTTGGCATTAGCACTGTTTCGAGCCCTAGAGGCTGAGGAGGGCAAGATCTTGGTCGACGATGTCGACATCGGGCTGATAGGACTTCAGGATCTGCGAGAGAACATTGTCATGGTTCCGCAAGGTGGGTACCCAATTCACACTCTTGCACTCAGGAAGACCAACTAACAACACCTGCAGATCCTACTCTTTTCACAGGCACAATCCGCAGCAATCTGGACCCCTTCGGCCTCTTCACCGACGAAGAAATCTTCACCGCCCTCCGCCGTGTCCAGCTTATCGGCGCCGCCACGTCCGCCGAGCCCACTCGGCCCAGCACGCCCGACCCCGTCTCCGCCTCCTCTAGCCACCAAGAATCCGACGCCCCGGAAGAGGCGACGGCCGACATGCTCGCGCTCGAAAACAAGAACATCTTCCGCAGCCTCAGCAGCCCCGTCGCCGAATCCGGCACCAACCTCTCCCAAGGCCAACGCCAACTCCTCTGCCTCGCACGCGCACTCCTCAAAGACCCCAAGGTGCTGCTGATGGACGAAGCGACGGCGTCTATTGACTACGCCACCGACGCCAAGATCCAGGAGACGATCCGCGAGATCCGCAACACGACCGTCACGATCGCGCACCGGCTGCAGACGATCATCGACTACGACAAAGTGCTCGTGCTGGACAAAGGCGAGCTAGTCGAGTTTGATGATCCGTGGACACTGCTGAGGAGGGAAGGGGGTACTTTCAGGGGCATGTGTGCGATGAGTGGGGAGTTGGAGACGCTAGAGAGCGAGGCCAGGAGGGCGTGGGAGGGGAGGCGACTGGTGGATGACAGCTGACAGCTGATCGATCAGGAGGTCGTTGTCTTGCGTTGCTGGGGGGGAGACGGAGTATAGAGCGTGTTGTATGTTTAGTTGAGGAGGCTTTGCCGGGAAGGAAGACTGTACAGCTTCGGAGGGTCCTGTAGATGAGTGTTTATACATTGGAGAGCACTGAACTAGGTGTGTCGTAGTACCAGCTCGCAATTCTTTCTAGGTAAACGCCCACAATGAACGAATAGGCGTGGTCCCCAGCGATAGCTTAAGGCAGCTCGCGTACTGTAGGGGAGAGCCAGTAGTGGAGACAGCAGTCTGTCTGTTCGAGCACCTCCCACTCCTTGAGCTATAGCCAGTAGCACAGGCAAAACGAAGCAGAAGGGCGCATGAGTCTCGAGCGTCAGCCACAATTTGAACGACACAGGACGTCGAGTGTAGGCAACGTCTTAAGATATGTACTCCACACCTCGCATCGAACAGCCCGCCCATCCGTCAACATTAGCATTCTCGCTGACTAGCCCGTCAAGACCGGGGCTTCGAGGGGTGCGGAGGACGATCGTGAAATCGTTGCTGTAGGACAGTCTGGTTCTTCAGAGCAAGCATGCCGATCAGGAGACAGCGCATTGCAAAGTACCGCTATACCGTATTCGTAAAAAGACATGTCCGATTTCAGTAGTACGAGCAGTGGTCGAGAATCTTACGAGAAGCATTGAAATCAAGCTTGACAATCGACCCTTTGATGCTAGAAATCCCGGTGTTGAAAAGCGAGCATGAAAATCTCTACCGGGAATTCGATCTCGGTAGCACGAGTAGCATGTAGGATCTTGTGAGAGGCGCGAAATCCTAGGTTCTGTCGTCTTCGACCACTTCACCTCTCACATGCCTTGGTAGAAGGCAGCGCAACCTGAGTGGTGTTGAAATACCGCAAGCCCGAAGGCCCGTTCAAGTCTAGCGCCCGCGAGCGTGAGAAGCAGGTACCGATGCCCTGTGGAGAAGGGCTGCACGTCATTCGAGATACAGCCTCTCCAAACGCTCTCGGGGTGGTTTCGTGTTACGACGTCTCAGGAAGGCAATGGCGGTGGTTAGAAAGTCTTCGCCTCCGCTCGACGAGCGTGTCCACAGTCATCTACCTGCGTACGAGTACTGGCGTGGTATCCACTCCGAATCAGGTACGTCCACACCCAGTCACACCGAACCCGCTCTCGTCCATGCGGTCTGACAATTACTTCCAGTGTATCACTACTTCATCACATCTCCATACTTTGACAACACCTCCAACAATGGCATCCTGTTCAACCAAGCAAGATTCGATCCTTCGGGAAGGGCGTTGGAGATCATCAACTCGAGGGCAAGGCTTGAAGCTACATTACGGTCGATGCAAGGTCTGGAGTTCATGGTCGTTGGAGAGCCTCAACCTGGAGTGACTGATGGCGTTTGGGTGATCAGGAAACAAGTGCGGCAGAAGAGACAGGGTTTCGAGGATGAGTTGACAGTGAGAGGAACATACTACATCATTGGCGAGAACGTCTACCAAGCGCCTTCTATTGCCGACGTCGTGGGCAACAAGATGGTACGTACGTCTGGAAGCACACCTTGCAGTCTAGTGGCTGACAACGGAGCGCAGCTACACGCCGTCACCTCTCTGTCAAAGCTGATCTCACTGGCCTCGGAACAACCACTTTTCACTCCTGCTCTTGGATATACCTACTATCCGCCTACCGCCAAGCCAATTGTGTCTGGCACGAACGCCCAGTCCAATCAGCCCAGTAGAGACAGCAGAGAAAGTACCGCAGTGCCAGAAACCTCAAGCCAAATATCGCAGCCTCTCAGATCCGCCTTCAACACATCACCCTCTAATCCCCGCGACACGATGACCATCATTGAGTCCTCAAACCTCGCAACACGGTACGGGAACGAGTATATGGACGAGAACCCCCTTCTCGGCGAACCCGGGAACTTCATGTTCTCGTCCACAAACCAGCATCTCCAAGCGCAGCACCAGGCACAAGCTGCTGCGAAAGCACAGGCGGCTGCGAAGCTACACGAAGTCTCAGCTTCAAACAGCTCTACGCCATCAACACCATCACAGGGAGGCCAACAAGCTCCGCTAGTGACGGCAGCCGCACCAGTGCAGATTGAGTTGAAGCCGCTGCCTGCACCCGCCTCGAGGAAGCCCAGCAAGGGTGCTGACAAGGGCATACCGGGTGCTGGGATCATGAAACCGAAGCGGAGGAAGAGTAAGGCTGCCACGAGCCCTTCAAGTCCGGTTCCTGCATCCAGCGCTCTGTGAAAGGGCTGTCTGCAGGTTTTCTGCACTGCTTAGCGTTTGGTTTGAGGCCACGAGGAGTTTGCTATTTAGTCGAAGATACCCAGTCACATATTCACGCTTTTGGTTATGACAACTGCAGCGCAGCTTCTATCGTGCATGAATTTTGAATCACTCGCGCACGTCTACTTTACTCCTAACGCTCGAAGAGTCACATGGTCTGCCCTAGGAGGCTAGCGTGAACAAGACCCGCGCGCTTGTGCCGGCGTCAGGCAGTTGGAGCTCTGCATAACTCCGGGATCACGATTCCACACACCTTATCAGCTGTTGCCGGTCTACGTTTGAGCTGCGTGTTCACGTTCATTGCGATGCGGGTCAACTGCCTCCACGCGATCAGGAGTTGCAGTTGGGACAGATGACCTCCTCCAGCTCGACCACCGATCCCAATCCATCACGTCCGCCCAAGTTCCCTCCTCACAACGCGCCTCGCGTCTGGTTGCTCACGTCTGGCAACTCGCCGATCGGCATCGCACTTGCACGCTTGCTACTTGCACACGGTGATTACGTGACGGCTGGCGTCCTTCCAGCCGAGTTCGAGAAGCATGAAGACCGCGCTGCCGAGTTCCGCTCCTTCCTCGAAGAGGTGGGGCAGCAAGAGACGTGGAGAGCCAGGTTGAGAGTCGTAGCCCTGGATGTCAGGGTCATCGGACAATGCCAATCCGCCATTACTGAAGCGGTGGAGAGTTTTGGGAGGGTGGACGTTCTGTTCGTCTGTACGAGCGAGGCCATTGTCGGCACGATCGAAGAGCTGTCGCAATCACCACGGACCTTGACCCTCGTGAGGGACCAGTTCGAGACGAATTTTTTCGGACCGGTCAACGTTATCAAAGCCATTCTGCCGGCTTTCAGGGCGAAGAAGCAGGGACACATTATTCTTCTCACGGCGATTACTGGACACTTGGGCACACCTGGTCTGGGCGTGTACTGCGCTAGCCAGTGGGCGATCGAGGGCTATTGCGACAGTCTGGCATACGAGATCGCGCCGTTCAACATCAAGATGACGATCGTGCAGCCGAACATGGAGATCAACGTCCTCACAAACAAGATAACGTCCGCACCTCCTCTCGCTCACTACGCTCCCGACACAAATCCTGCTCCGCTTTCTCGCGAGATCCTCTCCGGACTCCTCGACAAGCTCGAGGGAACCGCCGAGCCCACCACGGGCGATCAGCTGTCCAGTCCAGATGTTAGGGCGCTGTATCCGCCACTAACAGGGCCGATGAAAGCTGCGCTGGTGGCAGAGACGGTGCATGCGCTTACAGCCATCGGAGGCCACGACAACCCGCCGGCTAGGCATATTGTAGGGTTTGAGGGCGTGGCGAGCGTGAAGGAGAAGTTGAAGACTGTCAGTGAGGAGTTGGAGGACTTCGTTGAAGTCAGTACAGCGGTGGATATTGTGAGAGAGGTGGAGGGCGATTTCGGGATTGGTGGAAGGGAGAGTGAGTGAGTGAAGTATGCAACGCGTGGATGTGGGACAGGCTGTTGTGGCACACCATGAAGAGGACGACACCGTAGTAAGAGAGGAAGGGCAGCTCGGGGTACAGGCGACGCCGAAGACTCGACCGTCTGTCACGCGGCAATGCAGCACATCAGCGTCACCCAGTATCTGAGAGAGCTAGAGGACTATGTCCAGCTTTCAAAAGTCAGTCGCTCAAGGACCGATCGGTACTAGTCACTACTCTCGTGCTCGGTGCACCTTAGAAAGATGCACTGAAGTTGTGACTCGGTTCAATCTATCTGGTCTTGAGATACAAAAATTCCTATAGCGGATTCACCCTTCACATCGAAGGATGCGCCGGGTCGTTTGGCTATGCATTGCTCCGTTACGTTCTACCGCCGGAGCATCTCAAGTGTCTCTCAGCCGCCAAGATGACATTGGGGGATTTTCAACGGTTGCAAGGTTGACACGATTCTTCGTGCATCTCACACTCTGTGCAGGATACGTGGACCTCCATGAAGTGTTTCTTCCTCTCTGTTGTTGCGAGATTGCTATTGGACGGGACGTGATCTCCGGTTTCCATCGATCTTCGCTGCGCCGCATGGTTCCCCGCAAATTTCCTAGCGCGTGGCCATGTGCCTGCGAACTCGAACCTCACCAAGGCTCTCTCGCGAACCATCTTAGTCTTCCGCCGTTGTTGATCTTCTGGGCCGTCCGACATGTTTTGGATTCTACCGTCCTGAGTCTCAGCTTCATCCTCCTGTCGATATCACTTTCCTTCTCCGTCGATACCGGAACAGACTCGTCTGCGCCCGTCGAAGTCCTTTGCGAACTCCGCACGAACCCTCGAGTAACAGCCTGTACGGCGCTGGAGCGGCGGAACAGACACGCGACAGCCCGCTACAGTGATGCAAATGGAAACCCACACACTGGCCCAGCCCGACCAAACGAACAACAAAGGCGTCAGAAGGGCATGCGACTGTTGTCGGAAGAGGAAGGTCCGCTGTGACAGCTATGAGCCTTGCGGACCGTGCAAGAAAGCGTCTCTACGGTGTGCGTATCTGCAGACACCGAAGAAGAAGGGTCCGAAGGGTCTTCGTAGTGCCCGGGTTCTCCACGCCTTGAGGAAAATAGACGAGGCATGTCTGCCGAGTGTGGCGCATCCGAAGGGTCTGTCACAATGGACATGGATGTCCAATGAATCCGTACCGACGAGTAGTCCACGTCCTGAAGACACTCCGATACCGCCCGATTACGGAGCGTTTGATGGAGAACCATTTGAAGTCTGTGGGCCCGGACAATATTCCGGAGTAGTCGTGGAGACCCCGGTGTCCGCAATGTATGGACCAAGGCGACAGGATGCTATGCACAGCGATTACAGCTCCCAGGCGGATTCTCTCTCTCCGACTGAGCATCCCGTGTTTTCGCCTGTATCACCAGAGACGATGTGGGCAAGGCTACCATCGAAGATGTTCCTACCTTACGTGACTCTATTCTTCACCCATCTGTACCCGATCATGCCTATCATTGACCGGAAAGTCTATATGAATCCGGAGCTCTATACGAGGTACAGCTGCTTGACCTCCGAAAACTACGCTTTCCTCTCTGCACTTTCAGCGGCAACTATCGTACAACTGGATGTGGCTGCACAACTGACACAAGATTCGAACGTATTACAAGCGGACTGTGGCCCACCCGGAGAGCTGTATATTAGCGAGTGCTTTCGTGAACGACAGAGATACGACTACATTGAAAATCCCACAACGTTGACCGTCATGACTTCCTTTTTCATTTTCTGCTATTACGGGAATCTGGAACGGCATGAGAAGGCGTGGCACTTTCTACAAGAGTCAATATCATTTGCACAGGTCCTAAATCTAGACGACGAGCACGCTATATTGGAGCTAGATCCTACGGAAGCACAGTGGAGGAGGCGGCTCTACTGGTTGTTGTTCATCACAGAAAGATATCTCGACTCAACCTCTTCCGACGTTAGGAGCTCAACGCTCCCTTGTGGTTTCCGTCCCTATACGAACCTAAGCTAACCCCCCCTAGGGCGTACGCCATTCAACGCCGCAAACATACACGCCTTCACCCGTCCATCCAACTGCCACTCGTCTTCTCATCCGAAGATGCCCAGCTCCTCAACGGCTTCGTGAACCTTGTACACCTCTTCAGCGCTGTTAACGACGACTTCGTTAAAGTGTGGCGGGGTCAGCGCAAGAAGTCCTTATGCTCTGAGCCTTGGCTCGCTAGGACTCAGCACGCGCTCGATGCGACGGCGTTCGCGCTGCAGGACGTCACGGAGACGCAGCAGTTGGACATCGAGGTCAGTAGGGAGTGGTTGCATGTATTGGCATGGCAGATGGGCGTCAGTAATGGATTGCTCTGGCGACCGCACGATGAGTTCATGAGGCTCGACTACCCGGTTGGTCTGGCCAAGAAAGTTGTCAAGATTACGCAAGGTGCCAACCCTGTAGCTTTGGACTCGCACGGTATTGGAATGGTAAGACTAATTTCTCGTTGTCAAGCCAGGACAGTACTCCCATAGCGAACGCTAGACGTGACTTGCGGAGACTACTGTTGGTCTGCTTTTTGAGATGTGTAGCAGTAAGCTTACGAGACGTACAGGAGCAAAAGTTATCCGACATTGTCGGCTGCCTTGCTGATGTCCTGAGATGTGCTGCAGGAGACCAGTCGGAAACGTTCGTGCAAGGTCGAGAATACCTTAACATCCTTCTTCAGCAGCTCTCGTCAAGACGAGGGAAAGAATCAAGGTATCTGCGACCGTTAGTCTCGAAGATGGGAGATCTCGTCGGCTATCCAATGAGCCCGGCTTTGGCGCTACCTGCTCTTGATGGGGTAGACATGGGTAGGGTCTACGAGGAAGAAGAGGTCGGAAGTGAGCTGAATGGGTGGCAATGATCGTGCGGTCATGATTCAAACCGACGCTCGAACTAGGGCGGCCACGAGGAAAGAGGAAAGGAGCGACGTCAGAGTTGGTCTCGAGACCTGGCAGTGCACTATTTGTCAGACCATCCCGAAGATGAGGCTTGGAAGACCACGCACGATCCTCGTGAGGGGAGGGATGGAATTGGCCCGATCACCAGTAAAACACCGGCGAACACATGACGATATCCCACTACCCCGACACCGCAGCAGAAGCCCTAGGATGATTTCTCAGCGATGCAGAAAGCGTCGCAGCATCCCCAGACTCTGCCTCGGTGCTTCGACGTCCGCATCACAGGGGGCCAGGCTATCCCAACCCGGGAGGATCTCCGAACGCCCATCAAACGCTCACCGCATCTATCCGATCAGGGCCAGTCAGCTTCCTGGTTGTCGGGAATCCGGGGACGACAAAGGCTTGATGAATCTGCCTCGGCGGTACGTAGGTACTTGCTAAGGCCACCCTTGCGGCCTTTTCAAGGAAACAAGATGCGCGAATGTACACCTACGAGAGTCGTATTCGCGCCTCTACAGCTTCTTGTCGAGGATCTACAACACTACAAAACTGTTGGCAAGATGGAAATACTGCTTCGAAGGAACGTGCGTGTCAGGTTTCTGTTGGTAGACTCTGTGGACTGGGACATGTAGTCTGTGACTCTCCAAGGGGCCGTGGGCGATGATGAGTTGGTGGCTGATCTTCAAATGGTGGCTTGCGAATACGAGCGATTGAAGGCGCGGTGCGGATGACGCCCTCGGCAAGCTGAGTACATAGTCGGTGGCTTTAAGGTTAAGCTCGGTGAGGCTTGGAGATCAACACCTTAACCTTGTTTCCCCCAGATCAGACTCCGCAGTCCAATCAACGACGAGCAATTGCGGCCTGTGGCCGAAAGAAGATGAAGCCGGCGGCTAGGTGTCGAACACGCACCCACCCCGCATCGCACGGCTCGGACGGTAACCTCTCCGCACCGGGCCTAACGTGTCTCCTCCGCATTCACTGTTTCCATTCACAGATAGTTCGACGATGATAGTTTCCTGGAGAAGCAGATCGTCTGCTAACCCCAGCGCACCGGCTCCTCGGCAGCGCAAGTCATACTCGATCGTTGACTGGCTCAGCCAACAGCCTTCACTCCGAGTGTCACTCCCGTTTTCCGTTCCGGTCTCGCGTTCGGGAACGGCTGTATTCTCATCTCTCCCCTTTCTTCGTACCTTCTTCCAACCGAGGCACCTTGGACAACTTGTTAGCGTTGTGTCGATGCTCGACGGAGCAACGACGACAGTGGCAGAATGGCGGAACAAACGCTGGAGACGGTGTGAAGCTTGATATAAATTCCCGCGTCCTCCAGCAACATGTCCGTCCCTTTCCCAAGTCACTCCTTCAACTCCCGTCGTCCTCTCATTCTCCTCACCTCTCTGTGTTCACCATGAAGTACTCCTACGTCGCTGTGGGCGCAGCCCTGCTCAGCCAGGCTGTGGCCTTCCCAGCCATTGCTCAGGAAGCCGCTATGAAGATGGCAGCTCGTGCTGCTGAGGACGGTAGCCTGAAGACCAGGATCAAGCGCTTCCTCATGCCCAACCCGGGCTTCGACGCTGCCACACAATACGTATCGAACCAAGGTGCTCACAAATTCGTCCCTCCTGGACCCGGAGACCAACGGGTATTGTACCCTCTCTTCTCCTACCACCATCCTGATCTAACAGTGCTGAAAGGGGCCATGTCCCGGATTGAACGCAATGGCGAATCACAACTACCTTCCTCATAATGGTGTTGCAACCATCCAGCAATTCGTCGACGGCACAAACTTCGTTTTTGGCATGGGTATTGACCTTGCAGCCTTCCTCGCTGTCTACGGGGCCGTCATGGACGGAGACCTAACAAGCTGGAGCATTGGTGGTCCTACACCTGGTTTGCTTTCCTCCGTTGGCCTGCTCGGCACACCCCAAGGCATCTCTGGCTCCCACAACAAGTACGAGGGCGACGCCAGCCCTACTCGAGGTAAGTCTTCTGATGTGATTCGGATACATAGATGCTGACGGTTCCAGGTGACCTGTACCAAGTCGGCAACGACTATCTCTTGCAAATGTCCCAGTTCCAGGACCTCTACAACCGTCAGGCATCCCAGACCGAGGCGACGTCCAACTACGACCTGCAAATATTGACCGACATGCGATACGAGCGTCAGCAGCAGTCCGTCGCCAACAATCCCAACTTCTTCTACGGGCCCTTCACCGGCATCGCCGTCACGCCAGCAGCATACACGTTCATCTACCGTTTCATGGCCAACAAGTCGTCCGAGTACCCTGAGGGCCGCCTCAGCAAGAGTGTGTTGAAGTCCTTCTTCTCCATCACCGGACCCGACAACAACCTCAAGTACACGCCAGGATGGGAGAAGATTCCCGATAACTGGTACACCCGACACAGAGGTGATGAGGCAAGTTCAAGCCGGCATTTCTGAACCATCATCTGCATTTTCGCTAACTCGACCTTTCAGTACACCATCTCCTTCTTCCAGACCGACCTCCTCGCTCAGGCAGCCCAGCACCCCGAGTTCCTCAACGTTGGCGGCAACACCGGCACCACAAATTCCTTCACCGGCGTCGACGTCTCCAGTCTGACCGGCGGCGTCTACAACTCCCAGACGCTCCTGCAGGGCAACAACCTCATGTGCTTCGCCTCCCAGGCCGCGCAGCAGGGCGCCCCGGATCTGCTCAAGGGCGTGTTCGCCGACACCACGGCCGCGCTAAGTAAGCTGTCGGGTGCGGTTGCGAGCGCGACGAGTGGGCTGGGATGTCCGCAGCTGGCGGCTATTGACGCTGCCCAGTTCAGCAAGTATCCCGGGTACGTCAAGTCGAAGAACTAGACGGCGTGGGAGCGTGCCTTGAGGGTCATCAGAAGACAGTACTGCAGCTACTTGTCTTATGGCTGGTGGAGATCCGTGACTTGCATGTCGCGACGATCGTGATGTTGGCTTCTTGTACATAGTTCGTCGTCAATCAATCAAGAAAGAGAATATCTCAGTTTACAAAAGACACAACACTAGTGTTTGCAGTGATCACGTATGGCACGCCAGACTTCAGATTTTCGTGGCCAGGTGCCGTTGGTCCTGGGTCCCATTAGGCATCTGGCATGCACCATCGAAGGATCACAACGAGCGGTTTCCCCACCCGTTGAGACTCATGCGGCGTGCCGGGGCAGCGACTCCATCGCCTCGGTCGTAAGACGATGGGTACTTCCAAGATACTTGTTGAGATGTGCGTATGAAGAGTTCTTCGCGGTACTCGTGAGATACTCGGTGGCACCTCGCTACTGCGGTGCAGTCGCTGATTGGGCTTGATGGGACATGGAGGTTTCGAGCGTTCCGAAGACAGTGCAACCAAAGGCGGCGTGCTTCAACAACTCGTGCAGTGAACTGGTTGGTGGAACCATTTCACACCACGAAAGTCCGACATCTTTTATGTTGGGTATTTACGACATTTTTAATGGTATGTTGCATGTGAGGCCTTGTGGCCCAATGGTTAAGGCGCCTGACTACGACTTCCCAATACGGTAGGGCATCAGGAGATTCCAGTTTCGAGTACTGGCAAGGTCACATCGTTTTTTGCACTTTTTGTCTCCTCGTGCAGCATCTGGAGCTTTGCAAGTCGCGGGCTAGGTACGGTAATGTCTTCAGGTGTTTTGGCCATTCTACAATGCATTTTTGCAGTACTCGCGACGTTCACTGGTTGAGCGTACATGCGATACGAAGGTTTCGAGCAGAGACGTTCATCTTGGCATCATTGGCATCGTACCGTATAACAAATAGATGGGCTGAACGAGGTCTTATCGAGATAGTTTAGAACACAGCTATTCCATAGTGACTACATTGTATTGTTAGACAGTAACTAGCTGGTTGAAGAGACTACGAGAGCAATAAATCAGGAGCAATTTTCCACATACAGTTGAGCCAACCGCTCTTGCAGTTGATGCATTGCACCATCGTGGTTTCTCCACGGTCCCCATCCTTTCTATCTGTACCATTCGAGCGCTTCGCTCTGCCACATTCGGCCTGAAGAGGCTCTTGGTACTGGAACTGTTGCCTAGGAACGAGAAGACAACTCTGATTGCACAAAGCCGTCGCCCAGTTCTTCACCTAACAGGGGTGGCCAAGGGTAGCCTCGTGATGGGTGCTAGAAGAATGCGAGGTGCTTGGTGTGAACGACATATGACTTTGGTGAGGGTTCTCGTCGTGAATGCCACCGCGAGTGTCGCGAGGAAGATTGAGAGTTCTGCCAAACTTCGTCGCCAATGGCCAAGAAATCTTAGAATTTGTTTCATAGCAGTATGGACATCTACAGCTTATAGAATGTCATCGCTCCTTCTTGTGAGCTTCCTGTACACTGCCATCTCTGCGCCTCCTTCTACCTTCCCATCGCTCCCACCCAGCATCCACCAGATCTTCCGTAACAACCAAATCTCTCATTCGGAAGTACTTCGCTATGCGCATGTCCAGCCCCCAATCAATCCATCCCGCATGCCGAAGGTAAGTGGTGACAGCAAACCAGACCATCGCAAATCCGGCACCAGTAGCGCAGCCCACTAGCACCTGTTTCGGCGTGTGGTAGTTCAGGTATATCCTGCTACCTGCGACAGCGGCCGCAGAGGCCAGCGCGGCGAGGGAGAGAAGGGCGCGTTCGGCAAATGAGGTCGGGATGTGAGTTGGCGACGCGTGCGGTGCGTGCGGGTTATGCCGCAGGAGGAGGAAGAGGGTGAGGGAGACTGAGAAGAAGGCTACGAATTGAGCGTGAGACGAGGGCATGCCATAGCCTTTGCCGTTCATTTCTGGATCGAGAGTACGGTCAGCGTACACCCGCCTCGTGCTCCAGTTTCCCCTCCTAATCCTGCCATATATATGTCTCTTGTAGAATGCGATTGCTCAGCGCAGATATACGCACGTCGAGGCCTCTCCTCCTTGATCAGTCTCTTCAGCGCCCAGTTCAACGCCTCGCAAGACATTTGCCCGGCGAACATGAGCAGGACTTCGGCTTCCCGAGTACTCCATATCAAGGTCGCGTAGGTGATACAGAGGGCTTGAGGGACGAGGGCGAGCCACGCGCAGACATAGGAGACGGGGTCTGCAGGGTTCTGACGGTCAATGTCGCATTAGCGGGTGCGTGGAGAAAGCGCTGTGCAGAGCCAGAGCGAGGGAAGGGTCTTTACGTAGTGGACGTGTGTTAGGGATAGAGACGCAAGGGGAGGATCCTCCATTGTGCACACGATGGAGGGTTGTTGCCCACCTCCTGAGTGCTGGACACGCTGGAGTCGGTATTGCGAGACCCTGGTGGAACAAGGTTACGGGAGACACGCCTCACTCTCGTCGACCAACGCCACACTCTCGGAGGTTCTGCCTCCAGGTCCCCTCCGACTGGCTCGTTTCCAGTGTTGTTTCTGCACTGTTCGTGTTCTATGTCGTCGGGGTGAATCTCCTCACTACTCCTACTCTCTGACCGGTCGACTGCTTCCGCACCCATCCATACGCTCCTGAACCCCCCTATGGCCGAGGCAGACACGGAAGACGAACGCGAAATTGAACTGTCCTCCATCACTGCCATCTTCCCAGAACTTGTCCTCGACCCGGCAAATCCTTTCGTCGCCTCCATAGACCTTCCCGTCGCGCCGGCATCACCACTCGCTGTCGTGTTCCCTCTCTCTGTCGATGGAGCACCACCAAACCTCCTGCTTACTCCTCCCAATTCCGACGATGGCCAGAAAGGGCAGTCCAGTACCATACAATATCTTCCGCAAGACGCCCATCCCCTGTCTTACCTTCCACCACTCCACCTACAGATAACCCTGCCAGACGGCTACCCAGCCGAAGTAGCGCCACATTTCGAACTCAGTACTTGGCCAAAGTGGCTGCCGGAATTCGCGTTACGGAGGCTCAAAGATGAAGGCACGAAATTGTGGGAGGACTACGGACGGAGCTCCGTCGTCTTCGCGTATATCGATCTTCTGCAGCAAGCGGCCGAGCGAGGGTTTGACCTAGCCGAAGAGAACGACGGCCTGTTGGAGGTCCCGCAGGAAATGAAGGTATCCCTGTTGGACTTCGACATCAAAGCCAAGCGGGCAAAGTTTGAACAAGGAACATACGACTGCGGGGTTTGCCTAGAACCGAAGAAGGGCTCCGCGTGCTACCAGCTCGCACGCTGCGGCCATGTCTTCTGCGTTGCCTGCCTGCAAGATTTCTATAACAACTGCATAATCGAAGGTGATGTAGGCAGTGTCAGGTGTCTCGCACCAGATTGTGGGAAGACGGCATCGAACAAGCGCAAGAGGAAGTCAGAAAAGACGCTGAATCCCAGCGAACTGCTGCAGATACCTTTGGAGCAAGCCACGGTCCAGCGCTACGTTGATCTCAAGCGGAAGAAGAAGCTCGAGTCTGACAAGTCGACTGTTTACTGCCCTAGACAATGGTGCCAAGGACCCGCGCGTTCGAAGAAGTACCCGAAGATCACCAATAGCGCTGATTACGTCGATTCTGAATCCGAAGACGACGAGTCAGCGCCCGCCCAGACGTTCACGAAGGACACTCCCGACAACAAACTCCCTCCAATTCACGAGAGGTTATGCATTTGCGATTCGTGCGCTTTCGCTTTCTGTCGCGTGTGCCTGTCCGGATGGCACGGTGAATTTGCTCGGTGCTGGCCGCGCAACATCAGTGAACTCTCCGGAGACGAAAAGCTGTCGTATGATTTCATCCGTCTTCACACGTCGCCTTGTCCGACTTGCAATAGTCCGTGTCAGAAGACTCACGGTAAGTCAAGCACAGCAACACATCTCCTCGACTTTGCTCTGTGCTGATTCTTCCAGGCTGCAACCACATGAACTGTTTCGTTTGCAATACGCATTTCTGTTACCTCTGCAGCGCCTGGCTTGATCCGCAGAACCCCTACCAGCACTTCAACAACTTCAAGAGCGAGTGCTACCAGCGCCTTTGGGAGCTCGAAGAAGGTGACGAGGGCCTGGGGAACGTGCAATTCGCAGGTGCGAGGGCGGCGGAAGCGGCGACCATTGCTGCCGCCGCTGAAGAAGACCAGCTAGCGCGGCAGGGACTCGGAGCTGCTGCTGCTGCGGCTCCGCCTCCACCTCCACCCGCGCCAGCTCCTCCGCGTGCCGCCGTCAATCCGCCGCTGGTCGTCGCCATGGCGCAGATGAACATCGCAAGACCACCTGCACCGGCGCAAGGGGTGGCACGCAGAGCACCTGCTGGCGATGCGCAAGCTCGGCACGCAGCACGCCGTCCTGTGGCTCTTCGCCAGGCCGAGCAGCAGCCTGAAAGGAGAGGTCTGCAGCGGTTCCTGGACATGGCGAACAGAGACGAGGAGGATGAGTGGGATAGCGACGAGCTGGATGACTTGGACGGTGGCGGGCAATTTGCGGGGGTTTGGGATCGCGATCGCTGGTAGCCGACACCGTTTGCTCTGGCGAGTGTTCAGAAGCTCATCCGCAGGGACGTGGTTGTGGAACAGAAGTCCGAAATGCATAGCGAGGCGCTTGTTTGCTCGGCCGGGCAAGGTGTAGGTACCGGAGATTGCATGTAGTTGGTTTCTAGCGGCATAACGGAGCGCGGCGCCTTGTTGGAGTGCAACGACATGTACGAGTCGAGAGCACCTTCTAAGATCTCCGTGAGCAATGTCTTCAGACATGCATCGATCCCGCCTTCCTGGAGTCTTGAGTCTCTCATCTTGCACAACCTGGATCCAGAACACGCCTTCCCACCTCCCTCCTAGCGGCGACTCGTCGCCCTCCTAATACCAGATCGTCCCCCTCTCCCCCGGGTCCACCCTTCTCTACCACTCCTACATCTTCCACCCGTCCCATCTCCCTGCCTCCTCAAGACCTAGATCACCAGAACAACGACGACCCAAAGCAGCACCTCGCCCGCCGTAGCCTTGGCAACGGTCCCGTCCAGACTCCTCTCCACGCGGTCCCCCCCCTTCCCACCACCCTCGCCTCCCTCAAACACCCTCTGCATCCCCTTTTCCACCCTCGCCGTCGCACATGGCGCCACCGAACGCGCGTCCAAGAACGCGTGGAGCGAGGACCGGAGCGCGGCTACGGTCGCAGGCTCGAGTGGGGCGGTGACGGCGAGATTCAGACTGGCGATTGTTGAGCGGAGCGCATGCAGTGCGTCAGAAGAGTTGGAGGATGGGGAAGAGGCGGTGGTGCCGTCGAGGAAGGAGAGGAGGGCGGAGGGAGAGGCGCAGACTGGCTCCGTTAGTGGGCGATCGGGTGGGAGGGAGTGGAGGGGAGGGGGTGGAGGGGGGAGCGCACATGGGATGTCGTCATTGTTCCCGTGCGGATGGGGTGACAAGGCAATGCCTGCGACTGCGGCTGCGAGAGAGCAGATGTTGAGGAGAGATAGGAGCCGCATTGCGAGGCTTGAAGACCTGTAGTGCACCAGCGCTCGCCTTGTTGGTACAACGTGTCGAGTATGTAAGTTTGGGGAAGAGTCTGGCATGCTTTGTTGTTTCTCTGACAAGGGTCATCATGAGCACCTTTATATTCGACAAGAGGTTACCTGAATCCATAAAGGCAGGCAGGTCCCGCTACCGTTGCGGCCAAGTCGCACGACGACTACCAAGCGCGGGACTCAAGTGGCATTGTCTCGGTCCAATCAGAAAATACACATGCGTTGGCACGTGAAGCATTGTGATGAAAGCTACATGAAGCGCTGACCGTAGCATCGCAACTCTTGGCAGCTGAGACTTGGTGCTACCATCGCCCTTGCTTTGGCTTCGTGGAAGCTCAGTACATTGATTTGGAGCGTGGCTGCAATGCGAGGTGACGTTGCTGTACGCCAAGCTAGCCAGCCAGGTGGGCAGACGCGGTGAAGAGTGAGGCAGAGGGGAGATACGGAAAGAACATGGGATATTTGTTTGGTGAGTCAAGGAAGAGAACAATGCAATGATATGAGCAGAACGTGTGTGTGCACAAAGTCAACAGCCTAATCTGATGTAGTGCTGAGGACGGAGATGACAAGTGACCGGCCCTGAAGTGTCAGCGCCATTTGCTATGGCCGAGCGTTGCTACATGGTACACGAACAAAAATGCGCTTCTTGCCGAGTTCAGTCCTCCGCCACCATCAGCTCCAAAGGCCTTCCGTCCACCTGGGGTGAGCGTGTCCTCAGAAGCGCCTGCCATAACAGGAGTAGTGAGCGGGTCTTGACAGTACAGCATGAGAAGCTTATCGACCGTGTCTCTGAGCCTCTCGGTGTGCAGCTGCAATGCCTCGGTTGCCATGTATTGCCTAAAAGCGAAAACTGCACCTTTGAAAGTCTGGTGGTAGATGAGTTTGTACTCGTCGTCTCTGGCTTTCTCCTCCACTTCCCTCCGCTCCGAGATTGCGTCCTGAGCACTGGGTGCTGTAGAACCTCGGCGTGACTTTCGCTTGCTTTGGGACAAACCGTACAACCGCATGCCAGCCATGACCAGACGAGACAATACATCCTTGTTTTTGGTTTCAAGGGATGCCTCCTCTTCCGTCAAGGTAGAGGGCATAGCGGATATGCTCTCGACTCGATACAGGGATGATCGCTTTCCAGGAACATCAAACGCATTGAGCGCTCCCTTCATGCTTGTGGGTCTTGAGGAAGAAGAGAGACTCGGTGATCTCGAGAGAGCACGCGTTTGTAGTGGTATGGCAGTCGCAGATGCTTCTCGAGAACTCCTTATACCTTCGGCCCCACTTACACTCACAGCCTCTTCAGCTATAGTGGCAGTTCTACCACTGAGTGACCGTCGATGACTCTGTGGTCCAGGAAGAGGGCCGCCGAATCTAGCAGCGGTAGCTGCAACGCCTTGCACACCTGTCCTTCTAGCTCTCTTCCGCTGCGCAGCTGCTTCGTCGAAGACATCGTCAACTCTCTGCCGTTTTGCTGTTACTTTGGAGGCCTCAAAGAACGTGTCTAAAGACGGCGGAAGGAAACGAGCCTCTTCTGATCTCTCTGACGCGTTCGTGGGTGACAAGGGCGGAGTCGTGTGATCTACCGGGGCCCTGTACAGCAGATCAGAGGAGAGTGGCATGGCATGGACGCGGCATTGGAGGTTCAATTCGCTAGTTTGCATCCTTTCGCTCGTAGCGTCCTGGAAGGGTCCATCACGAGGCCGAAGAGTCGCAGCTCCATAAAACAGGATCTCAGTAATTCGCGGCCTAGCACTTGAGGGAGACTCGTCCGAGACGACTTCCACCAGTACTCCGACTGATGACTGTGTTGAGCCTGCCTGCCACCACTGCGACGCATCGTACTCTTGCTTGTCCAATTCATCATCTAGCCCGAACTCGCCAATCCCATAGAGTAGGTTGTCGGTGAACCATTCTTGTGTTTCCCAGGCATCCGTCCAGACGTGCAGACTAGGACCTGCAGCCAGATATAGAGGCACATGTGCAACGTCGACGTGGGAGAGAAAGCGGAATGCGGATGTTGGTGGTATCTTCACTGCTGAGGTCGACGTGGTGGAGCAGATGTGAAGGTCTCAATTGTCTGTCAGCTAGTGGAGAGAGCGTAGTGCTCGTACAACTTACCCCTGATGGTCTGACCATCGGGAAGTGATATATCTCCCGACCAGACGTCCATGGTACGAAGTACAGCCAAGTGTCAAGGTCGTGGTCAGGATTGAAGTCGCGTGTGGACGGAATTGGTTCCGTCCCGAGCAGTGCGGCCTCTGACAATGAGATCATCCTCCTCAACTCTCAGACGCCTTTGCGACAGATGTCCGTCTTCGAGACTTGAGCGATGGTTTGACTCGTGTTTGCCGTAGAGGCTCTCCTCACATTGAATACTCGGGTCACTCGTGTAGCTTGCAGTCCAACAGCACATCTCGTGATGTTTACTCACCACAACAGCTGCTCACCATCAACATTCACATAAGTTCCCAGCGTCCTAATGATGCCAACAACCCCTCCGTCAAGTAGGCAGTTCCTAACATCTCTGTTATCTTCGTTTCCTTCTCCAGGCTCGTCAGAGTTCTCATCAAACCCCTTGAGAGATGTGGGACCGCAAGACAAGAACGTGTTGTTGACGTTGCATGTTCTGTTCCCAAATGAATTCCTCCCTGCGTTGGATCTACTGGATCGGCGACTAGTGTCGCGACTGGTCGTGGGAGATGTAGATCTGAATGAGCACGAGCACGAGTCCGAAGGCGAGGACACTGTGCGAGAGCCCCAGACGACGACCACCTCTCGCAATGCAGAAGATGGAGGAGGTGCAAGACAACCCATCGACCTTGATTTGGATAACCCGAAAAGTGCTCGTCAAGGTCAGGAACGAGTCCGAGACTCGAGCGAGAAGTCACAGAGCTACGCCGTCTACTACGTCCGCTCCGCCCAGCCTCAACCTTACCGCTCGCACTCCTCTTCCTCGCGCTACGACAGCTACAAACGGCGCGACAACTACGAGCATACGACCCACTACGAGGTGCGTCTAACCGCCTGGAATTGTTCGTGTCCGGCCTTTGCATTCAGCGCTTTCCCTTCTGCAACTTCATCCTCTGGTGTTCCCTCCAACTCCTCCTTATCCGACGTTGAGACGGTTTCTGGGAATGTATTAGGGGAGAGGGCAGGCGGGGACTGGGAGTTTGGAGGCTTGGACAGGAGAAGCGAGACCCCTGTTTGCAAGCATCTGCTTGCTTGTGTGCTGGAAGAGCGGTGCCCGCTTCTCAGGGGGTTTGTGGAGGAGAGAAGGGTCAGCGTAGAAGAGGCGGCGGGGTGGGCGGCGGGGTGGGGTGGATGAGAATGCGGGTCCGAATCCTGATCAAGAGAGGAGTCTGGACAGAGTTCGGCTGGATTGCGACTTGCTGTTCGAGCCTATGCAAGAACGTGAGCTGGAATTGCAGCAGGGAATCAGGCGCGATGATGGGTCTTCGTAGAGATGTGCCATCTCCCACAGGGATCTCGAAGCGTAAGCCTGCGTTGAACGCGTGAACGAGAAGCAGAGAGGCCGGTTTGAAGACAGCCATGGAGGCGGAACGCAAAAATCAGACAGAACGGGGGAAGGACCGCGGTCTGGCATTCGCGCACGTAACATGGTTCCCCTTCAGTTGCTCGAAGGGTTAAGAATAGAGTTGTTAGATGGTGGGAAAAAGCAATAAGGCTGGCCTTCGGAGGATTTGGAACGTGAATTCACAGTCGAACGTATGACAGCTACCCTCTGGATATGAAACCATCAAAGTCGCTTTTCAAAGCTTGTTACCGTTGCGCCTCCAATCCGAAGGTGGAAATTAGAGCATACTCCATAAGACTTATACCTACTACACTGCCTAGAGGGTACCTGTTCAGTGGTCTTCGGTCTTGATGCGGAACGCGTGGAATCGAAGTCACGAAGCTCAACGAGAGTAGAAAACAGAGCACCGAGGGACTCTGCAAGAGCTATGATCCTGTAACGTAGAAGCAACAGGCCGCATCGTAATGCACCAAGTGCTGTTCTGTAGGAAGCTGCACCCTCTACGCCATGACCCCCTATGTTACATGCTCTCGAGGTTGCGGAATCGGTCAGGCGTACGAGATGTTTCTTTTTGTCCGACACGTAGGATTTTCTTATTCTCATCCCTTCTTCTTGCTCGACTCCTTACTGTCCTTACCCTTTCCTTCTTTGAGGTCTTTCTGGTCTTTCGCATCCCCATTCATTAGTGCTTCCGTCTTCTTCACCTTCGCCTGCTTTGTATCCTCCTCCTTCTTCCCGTCCTTTTCCTCCCTTGCTGCCTGTTCTGGATCTTGTTCTCGATCAGGTCGTGGAACGCAGTTATTGCTCTTATCAAGCTCGAGAGGTAAATCGCCATGAGCTGATCGTTCGTCTTGACGCTCATTGCCTTAGCCAGCTCGCTGTTCTCTGTGTTGATCGTGGGCGTTGCACCATTGGTCTGGGCATGTGGAGAAGCTTTGGGTGTTGAAAGGTTTGGAAGGAGATTGAAGACGTCCTGGAGATTACCAAGTACAGCGTGGTTGACGGGCAGTTCGCCATCCAACACCTTCTGTAGGTACTGACCGATGTCCCGCAGGCGGAGATGTAGCCCCTGCAGTGACTGGAGTTGCGACGTTATGCGGGTGGAGAGGGTACCGACAGCGACGTCGCGAATATCGCGAAGGAGGTGCTCGACACCTATCTCTTCTGCCTCTTCTGCCTCGATTATGCTAGGTGTGTGGACGAAGGTTTTGGTCGTGGTCGTGCCGTCCTGTCGCAACGCGAGCAGTGTTAGTGCGTCCTCAAGATCATCTGAAGATCTTCACGTACATCCTTAATCTCCTCCACCGCGAAGTAAGCGTCCGTTGGTACGCCGACCTCTTTCGGCTGCACGTCGATGATGACAAGTAATGGATCCGGTGTATATCTCTTGAATAGCTCATTGATCTCTAAGTCGGAAGCTCGCAGCTTCGGTCCCGAATGGTACCACCCTATCAGCTTTTCCCTCGCATTGACTTTCTTGAACATGTCGTTCATCGACTCAACGTAGTTGTGGTCAAGGAACCAGACTGATGGGTC
>NAJN01000276.1:0-28028 GCA_005059845.1 Cryomyces minteri
GCTGGCAGTGGTGGCGCAAACGGCGCGGCCGACAAGGGCAAGTTCGGCGAGTGGCGCGAGGACGGCGCGCGCGGCGCGGGCGTCCAGATCCGCGACTGGGTCGCCGTGCTCGAGGCCGACGGCAAGGAGAAGAAGGCGCTGCAGCGTGCGCTGGGCAGCTTGAACAGCAGGGACTATGTTGGCGCGGAGGTGGGGCGGTAGGCCGTGGGGTAGGATGGGTTGGGGAGGTGTGGGACGGGACGGTACGGGACGATACGGGACGTGGCAGCACAGGGCGGCTGTGGTTGGTGTGCTTTGACGGCGCGATGCCATGGCTAATGATGTCGCTGCGCGGGCATGCACGGGCGATGGGCGGTGCATGGCGCGTGGCTGCGATGGTCGAGGCGGTGCAGAGCAGAGTTGAGCTGGGTGCAGCATACGCCTCGATCGTGAGGCGAGAGCAACGTCTACGCCATCTGTGTACACGCTCTGGCCGCGCAACGTGTCTTCTACACTGGATCTGCCACCGAGCAAGTGCAAGACGGTTCGAAACCCCGCCTCGTCCGATGCCTTAGTCTACCGCGCTGGCACTCATGCCCTCTCTTCCCCCGCCCGATCATCACCACCCAGCGACCTAGATCCCCCTGTTGAACTCCACCTGCCCGCCGTCGCCGCCCTTGTCCCAGAACTCCTTCTCCAGACTTCTGGCACTGACCTTCTGGCGCTGCGGGAACGCCGCCAGTGCCAGCGGCAGCGCGAAGATGCTCGTCGTCAAGATGAGGCCCAAGTTGACGGGCAAGAGCATGCGCTGGCGCTGCTGCAGCCAGGCGGTGCGCTGCAGGCGCACAAGGATGAGTGGGGGCAGCACCATGATCGGGGTGGCGTTGAAGACGCGCGAGAGGGCCGTTTCGCCGACGGCGAGCGTGGCGGCCTTTTTGCTCTTGCCCAGGCTGGGAACGGGCGCGCCAGACGCCTCCTGCGCAGCTTTGTCGGCGTCGCTGAGGACAGGGTAGACGTCGATGCCCCTGCGGATCTCCTCGCCGCGCATGAGGAAGACGTTGAGCGCGGACGCGGACGCCACGGCCGCGAAGGGCACCAGGCGGCCGAGCGTCGTGCGCGCCGAGGGGCTGAGGCGGCGCAAGCGCGGCACGAGCGCGTTCAGCCCCAGCGCGACGGAGCAGCTGACGCCGACGGCGAGGAAGTAGGACTGCACCATCGTGGAGGTGTCGAGTGGGGTCGACTTGTTGGCGTTGGCGGCGTTGATGCCGACGTTGAGCGACTGGTTCGCGACTTGCCAGGCCAGGATGCCCGTGGTCGAGAGGTTGGGCGTCAGCATGCCGGCGGTGACGACCAGGTTCGAGATGACGAAGCAGGACATGCGGAAGGGGAAGAAGACGGGTTGGCCGGTGTCTGGAAGGGGCTGTCTGTCAGGCCCGGTTGCTTGTTGGTTGCGCAAGTGCGTGGGCGCGCAGTGGTGGTGGGGGATCTGGGGTGTACCTGGATGCAGCGTCGAGTCTATCACTTTCTTCGCCCGCCATAGATCAGGCGTCATGTGCTGTATTCTCCCCTGCTTGTACGACGAAACGAGCTCTTTTGCATGTTCGAGGTCGGCGGAAGACGTGAAGAGGGTCCTACGGCAGCGACGACAATCAGCTTGCGGAACTCCAACGGGGTGAAAGGGAGACCGAAGGCTGGACGCCAACAACGGGGACGAAGAGGTGGATACAGAGCGCAGGATACTGACCCAATTGGATCATCGCGGTCCTCACCTCGGGTCTGCAAGCTGTGCTGATTGCTTCACGCGACCCCAGTACGTGCTGAGATCGTACTGGGATGCGGGGAGGTCGCGGTTGCCTGGGAGTGAGGCCGACATGTTGTGGAGGGGAGGTGAGTCTGGGTGCAGGAGGTGTCAGCGGTAAGACGTGCTATGTCTGTCCCTCTGAAGGCGCCCGGTCCGCACAATTCTGGAGGGAGACGCCTGGGTGTCGTGTGAGGATCCGACGTCGGCCTCGAAGTGGGATGGCGGCGCAAGCTCGGGTCCGGAGCATGTTTCTCCGCAGCCCTATCAGGTACGACAGACGCAGGGACGGTCAGGCATCACAGCGTTCAGTGGCATGAGACAGAAGATGATGTTGGATTGTGGTCAGTAGCAGTCGAAGCATGCTTCAGAGAGAGAGCTCGGTCTGTGGTATCTACGGAACAGCCAAGGAAGGGCTGATGAAGCGCTCTAACTTAGGTATATAGCAACCAGCGGAATCGGAGACGTCCGCACGCCAAAGCAATTGTACGAAGACGGAACTGTTATGTGCACGCGCCTATCTCTTCTTCTTGCCCTTGACCTGCGCTGGCATCGTCTCTAGTATGGCATCGAAAGTCTTGGAAGGGTCGTTGTGCGCCTGAGGTCTGAGCCGTGGGCTGTCTGCACCGGTCGGCGCAGTAGGCGACACCCCAACGGGCAGCGGTAGAGCTTCCAAGCCTAGCATCACAACGCTGTCCCTCTTCCCGCGTCTAGTAGGCGACCCAGGTCTCGAGCCGCTTTGCAGTCCAGGGGCTACGGGCGGCGCGAGCCCCTCTTCATCGAACGTCTCTGCGACTGCAGCTAAGAGCATTGGGTCTCCAGCACTCCACCTCTCAGCCATCAACCAGCAGTGACTGCGGCGGTATACGCCCTCGACACCATGCTCCACAATGTCGCTCGGCAGATTGACGACCCCACTACTGCCAGCTACGCCGTACCAGCTCTTCTTAATGCCTGTGTCTTCTCGCGCCCACGGAACGCCCGATCGCGGTGGCTCGCACAAGAAGTATTCAACTCCCTGCGTCCACTTCACACCAGGCGCATCCACGACGAGCATAGGCAGCGATTCGAGGACCGCATACATGAAGATCCACTGACCATTCCGAAGATCACACATCTCCTCTATGGTGCAGCCGTGCGCTTCTTTGCGTTCTAGATCGGCGAAAGCCTGGAGAAAAGGGGTAGGTTTCCGAGCATCGGGGTTGTGCGAGTTCTTCAGCAGATTGATGATCTCATCGTCCTTGATCTTCTTCAGTCGGGCTTTTGCGTCTTTCTTTGCGTCGCCAACGCCGAAGTCTTTTCGTGTCGTTGCAAGGCTAGGAAGCAGAGGTACGTCGAAGGGTACAGGAGGTTGCACAGGTGGTGAGCTACGATCGTACTCGCTCAATACATGCCTCATTGCTCGTGCAGTGGGGTTCTTTCCATCGCTGCTGGTGTTGTCGTTGAGACCCGAAATGTCTGCACTACGCGTGGTGAGATTGGAACGATCCACCAGTAAATCGTATAAATCCGAAAAATCGTGGTAGACGTCTCTCAAGACTAGTCGGTTCAAGCCGCTTGTTTCCAGGTCGTTCTTCTTGGAGCTTGCCTTCGGTGGCCATGATCCATACCTATGCTTGTAGAAGCTCATGATGTATTTCCGAGTAGTCATGAAAGAAGCTTTCCATTGATCGAAGCGGACGATTTTGCGCTCATCAGCTGTCTTACTGTTCATGATTCCCGAGAATATCGCGGGAAAATCGAAATCTTCCAATCGGTTTCGCACGCTCTTTTCTCTGGTGTACAGATCCATCAAGGCTCTCTCCATCCGATTCCGTGTAACGGGGCTGATCAGCTTGAATTTCGGATGTTCGATCTTCAAAATTTCGTCGTATTTGCCCACTGCGTGTACAAACGCCTCGTTGTAAAGTAATACGGACCTCATCTTTTCACCTAGTACAATTCCCTCAATAGTATTCTCTCTGCTAAACCGGACATCTGCTAAGTGTAGCTCCTCCACGTAGTTGTCGAAGCTTGTCGCAGCGGCTTCACCATATGTTGATCCGTCAAGATTGGAGAACTCATACATCTGCAGGAGACTTGATACTTTCATGAAGATTGAGAACAGGCTGGGTCTGTTCTCGGTCGCCACCAGCGATTGACCTACGAGGAAAGCAAACAGATTCCGTACAGCTACGACTGTTTCCATATCCTCATAAGTTGGATTTGGCTCCGAGTTGGCGGGTAATGAACCAGCGGTATCCGTGCTGAGTGCTATAGGCAGGTACAAATGCGTTTCGCGTTGTACGTCGTCGAACGTGTCGCTTATTGAACGAGAGCCTATGGACGATTCCGTTCTCGAGGTCCCAGTGACGGTTCTTTTCGGCGTCATTGGTGGCGTGGTCGGAACAGCTAAAGACAAGCTGTGGGTTGCTGACTCTAGTGACACCTGCCTGCGGTCACTGGCCATAGGAGCAGGACTGCTGTAGATATCTCCGTAGGCCAGACGCGTCAAAGCCGGCGAAGAAGCGTATGTAGAGGAGTCAATCCGAAATGATGGACCCTTCCCTGAGGTGCGTGGGAACAGATACACGAAGGTGTCTCCATTGTCGTCCCACAGCTCCGGCGCCTAACGAGTATGTATCAGCACTTGCAGAGCGTGCTCAGCGATTTGCGACACGTCACAAAGGAGCGGGTTTCCAGTGAGAGGCCAGGACAGCTGCTGCGCACTCTGCCCGCTTGAGACTGATCGCTAAACACGAGCTCCCTCAAATTGTTATGTCTCAAACGTACCCTCTCTAATCCAAGAAGCCCCGATACGTTATATGGCACCTTTCCTTCATGCCCCACGACCCAGGCCAAAGGGCCACGATCTTCATCACCTCGAGACTTTCCACGAGAGAAGCCCAGGAAGTTGCGTTTCTTCGGTTTCGGCTCCTTCGCCGTTGGCGTTACCGCTCTCAGAAGCCCATCGCCTTGCACTTGTATGGTGGGTGTCACTGGCCTACTCAATGGCGTCCCCGGTCGCGAAGAGAAATCTGGAGAAGAGGATCGCGATTGAGTAAAGGCGTGCACTGGAGGTGGCGGTGGTAAGGGTGTATCGTAGTCGTCAGTGTCGGAGTTGTCCGCCGTTGGTTCTGTCACAAATGGTGGTGCCGGAATTGAAGATGAGTAGGCCAATGGAGAGAGCAGCTGTTCAGAAGGGGTGCGGTCACGTTGACGGACGGATTTCTGCAGCTTCGAGGCCGGACCTGGACTTGGACTGCGACGCCCTGCGGAGGATGTTTCCGACCGAGCATCGTCGGGATAGAGAACGTTTCGCGGCTCTACGTGTTGGGTACCGAGCGAGAAGATGGAGGACAATCGGTTCCTTTTCTTCTGTTCCATGAAGACTACCCGCTGTCCGCTGAGGGGGTGACGAGTGTGAGTGATGTGAGTGTGTAATGCTCATTCAGGGGTTATTCGTAGGGACGAAGAGAAGACCTGGGGCTGGTGAGCAGGTCATTGGGGTACCTAAGTACTCGTACGAACACTTAGGAGTGCCCGCCGCCGTTGTTGTTTCGCTGGGATGTCCCTTCTTACGTAGCCATGCAGACGCCGACAGGGCCAGGTCAAAGGGGCGACGCAGAGCTTCGCGGAAGGCTGAGCATAGCTATTTTAGACCCGACCTACGACGCGAGCCGCAGGAACAGGAGACGCCCGTTGTGCCGAACCTCTAGGACGAAGTGTAAACCCATTTCACTGCTTGGACGCGCAGTCAGAATTGCTTCCCGAACCGCTTCATCCGCTCAAGAGCTCTGAAAGTCATGTCATCGGCAAAACATCCGGAGCTCCGTTTCGGGGGTCCACCACGTTGTGTCAAGCCTCAAAGCTTCTCTGCATTCCTGATCAGACTTCACTTCAACCATGCTCAACGAGAGACGAGTTCTACCACGAACTGTGGCTCTGAGCCCCTTCCTTCCAGGTTCTGTTCAGCCTCCTAGGCCTGTAACGGCATTTCGGCATCTCTACAACAAGCACGCCAAGGCCTCAGCCACAGTCCTCGAGAGAGAGCGCGCAAACATGGCACTCTCGGAGGCATCTGCTCGCCCGAATGTCGGCACTCTCAGGTGTCTGACGATGTGAGGTTATGCCAAGGACGTTGGTAGTCAGAGCTACCTTGGACTGCGCAATTGATGGCCCTGACCCGGCAACAGATACGTTCCCATATCTTCGTCACTCACAACTCACCAGTGCCAACTCTCAGGAGGAGTAGTGGTCAATTTCCCACTCTGCTTGTGTGGATGACGAACTGGAGCTGTCACGAGACATGCACGTTCAACTCCAACTCGTCTTGAATAGCCTGTTTGCACGTTCAATCGGATATCATTTTGGGCGACTTTAGATACACACGGCAAGGGGCAATTTTAATCCAGACGGAGCACACCAAAACCAAAGAGACAGTGGCTAAGAGAACCAGAAGCTCTTACGAGAGGACCAAAGCAACCTACGAGCTCCAAATGATGCGAATGTGAGAGAAGACCAAAAAGGCAAAAACTACAGGTCATCGTACGATTCGAACTTAGGTGTCAAATTGATGATGGTGGAAGCCTGCAGAACAGATCAAAGTTGGTGTGCAGTGATCGGTCTTTCTAGATCGGCCATAGGTCTCTAGTGGTGATATGTCCTTTCTTTGGCTATCATCTATAGCGCAGATTTGCTGTTCATGGAATGGAAACTCACTTATCTGCGCTCACTTTGACATGACTTTAAAACACTGATCCCAGTGTCCGCCATCTCTTGCGAAGCTGAGACTGTCAACGAAACTATTGAGCGTGCACCTTCCCAGCTCATCTCCGCCACAACTTGTCAGCGGTAAGACACGATCGTTGATGATCACGCGAACAAACTCCTCTCCATGGTTCTTGCATGCCATTTTCTCGAAATATGCCCGCGCCGCAAATGGTACTGTCCAGGCAGCGCTATAGCCCCCGTTCTGTGCTGCTGATCCCATCGTCGTATTCGATAGCTGGGCGGTATCTTCGTACAATCCCAGAGCACCGAAGATAGCCGTCATGTCGTTGTCGTGACTGAAGTCTGCGTACAGCTTCCTCTCCAGAGCGAAAGTAGCATTGCTGGAGTCCATTGTTCGGTTTGTGCTGGTATGGTCTTGCACAGGAGTGGAAGTCAGACGTGCCACTAGTTCGTTAGCGAATCCGACACCCTGAGTTGGTCCCAAAGGATTGCCGTAGCTGTACCCGTAGTACTTGTTCAAGGTCTCGTAGTAGTCATATTGCTGCCACTCCTTTTCCGTGAAGAGAGAGCAGAATGGAGAGATGTTGCCGACAGGTGAAGCAACGGTGCTGAATGGACACAGGTCCATGAGCGAGATGATATCGGCTTGCGTCAGATTTGCACCTGGTAGCATGGTGTTCGCACGAGCTTGGACAGGTGGGACAAAGATGTTTGCCCATTCAGTCTGCGCAGCGGAGGCGATCAATGAGTCTCGTCCGTTTTCGAAACGGTTACAGAGACCGTGGTTCAAAGTGTTGTTAGACCCTATGTCTTCGCCGATGACGAAGATGTCGTAGGGGTACCCATGATCCTTCTTTGCTTTCTCGTCGCTCATCTTCGCTTCGTGGAAACCTTGCATCCATTTCTGAGCTGATTGGAGTACTCGGCCTTCGCCAGATGAGCGCATGAATGGTGTGAGATCTGCCGCCAAATCTTTGTATCTTTCGTAGTAGTTGATGCCAGAGTGTACCATCTCTTGCTGACCAAAGAGGGTAAGCCGGTCGGCTCCTAGATTGTACGTATAGTTGGATAAGAAGGCATATTCACCCGTAAATGATCTGGCATTTCTTCTGATCTTGACGATCGTGTTGCTGTAGACGCTCGACTTCCACGCAGTAGGGTCCCGGGCACCATGACGGGACAGAACCTGAGCGAAATTGATGTTGCATTGATCAGGCACCGCTGCAGGGATATCGGAAGGAACACTGAAAAACGGAGAGTACTGTCCCCAAAAGTGGGATATCTTGATTTGACATTGGTACCCGCGGTCTACGATGTCACAAGCAGATCTCGAAGGCTTCACCAACGCACCATAGCTCCTACAACAAGTCATTTGAAGTTCTGTGAAGGGGCGATAGCTTGCGTACCATAGAACTGCCAGGAAGGCGACGACTGCAATCGCCGCAGTGATCACGACGCTACGCCATCTGCTCTTAAGATTCCCAGGTGCGTGCAACGATGCGTTCTGAGGTAAAGCCTCGTAGCTTTGAACTCTCCCTAATCGGCGGAAGAGACCCTCGGTCCAGATCGCAAGACTTGTCATACTCGTTTAACGTCCAGTACTCCAAGACAGACGGCTTCTCGAAACATCTCTACTGCTGCAACACTCAGTTCACAGCGTGGAAGAGCTCCACGATCTGTCAATACGGCGGAGTCACTTGTGTTTGGAGAACATGACCGTCAAGATAGAACGCAGTCATGAGTGATGTCCAGCCTCCCTGGCCTGTATTTTGATTCGGAGCCCGCGTCAAGCGATCGGTGTGGGGTTCGAGCCCTGTTCAGGTCTCAATCGAGCAATCTGGTTCATCTGGGCAAGGCGACGACACCCAATGGACATCAACATGGAACATCAGAGACAGGCTTTGGTGCTCCATTACACACGGTCCTCGCGAGCGAGGTAGCCTGAGCAGTTACTCCATGGAGCTTTTTCTGCCTCCACGACTCCATCTCAGTCTGACCAAGTTCTATGGAGTTCTACCTCCGAAACGCTTTGTTGTATCTTTCGTCTGTTATGCAGTGCTTCCAGAAACGCCCGAAAGCAATCGTAATGACCTGTTCCATTTACGACTACTATGCGTCACTATGGTGTAGACAGGAGGAAGATCTCTGGAGAAGCGCAAACATGCAAGGTGCTTCCATTGTGGTTCAACTTCACAAGCAGTAGAGCGGACAATTACGTAAGAGAACGCAGACCTTTCTCCGTGAGGACCTGCATACATTAACCTGGGAAGCCTTAAAGCTTGTACGACGACCGTTGATGCTTGGCCGGTCCGATTGGTACCATCTTGCATACAAAACTATTCGCAGGCACAACTCACTATGGCACGGCGTCACAGTCAGGCAAGGCGCCACAGTCTCGCCGAAGATGATGCCCAGCTCGCCGCTCTTGGAGTAACACGAGAGTTGCAGAGGAATTTCAGTCCTCTTGCTATGCTGGGGCTGGCTTTTGCGATTCTCAACTCTTGGACTGCCCTGTCAGCGTCTCTTTCTCTCGCTCTCCCAAGTGGGGGCCCCACGTCCGTGGTCTGGGGCCTCGTAACTGCCGGTATATGCAACTTATCCCTTGCAGCTTCGTTGGCCGAATTCCTATCAGCATATCCCACTGCAGGAGGTACGCTAGTCTCTTTCCCATTACGATGCTAGACCTATGGCTGACACTAGGCGTGTTCTAGGTCAATATCATGTATGGTCGTCCCCAAGTTCATTGGGCGCCAGGGAGTTCAGCTAATGTACGTATACAGTGGGTTGCTGTCATCAGCTGGAGGAGCTGGAGACCTGTACTCTCTTGGATTTGCGGATGGATTAATGTTTCCGGATGGATCGCCTTGGTGAGTTTCTACTGCTCCAATTGATCTATGCTCAACACTGACAGCAGCTGAAGGTGGCATCCGGTGGTCTGCTTGGCAGCCAGCTAATCCTGGGAGTTATCGCATTGGAAAATCCAGACTACGTACCCCAGCGCTGGCATCAATTTCTCATCTACATTGGCTACAACATCTTCGCCTTCCTCATAAACGCCTTTATGAACTCTGCACTTCCTTACTTCAACAAAGCCGCTATAACTTGGTCAATCTCCGGGTTCGTCATCATCAGCATCACAGTGCTCGCCTGCGCCCGGCCAAACTACTCATCCGGGGATTTCGTGTTCCGCTCTTTCATCAATCAAACCGGCTGGCCTGATGGGGTTGCCTGGCTCCTTGGCCTACTCCAAGGTGGACTAGGCCTCACAGGTTTCGACAGCGTCGCCCATCTCATTGAAGAGATCCCCAACGCAGATATCGAAGGGCCGAAGATAATGATCTATTGCGTAGCCATCGGGACATTTACTGGATTCGTCTTCCTTGTCTGTCTCTTGTTCGTCGCTGGCAATATCGACGATGTCATCATCTCTCCGGCAGGACCGCTCCTACAGATACTGTACAACGCAACGAACAGTCACGCTGGCGCGATATGCCTGCTAATGTTTCCCCTCGTATGCCTCTTGTTCGCGACCACTTCAATCATGACAACCTCCAGCCGTATGACCTACGCTTTTGCCAGAGACCGGGGGCTTCCAGCATCTCGGTTCTTCGCGAAAGTACATCCCAAGCTGGGCCTGCCGCTCAACGCGCTGTACTTGACGACTGCACTGGTAATCATCTTTGGCTGCATCTTCCTCGGCTCAACCAGCGCCTTCTTTGCTATCATCTCGGCTTCCGTTGTTGCCTTGGGTGTTAGCTACGCTATGCCTATCTCCATTAATGTGCTACAGGGACGACGTAAACTACCACCCAGCCGCGCATTCATCTTACCGGAGTGGTTCGCATGGCCTGCGAACTTGATCGGCGTTGCGTATGTCATTGTCACGACAGTGCTCTTTCTATTCCCGCCATTCCTACCTGTTACGGGCGAGAATATGAATTATTGCGTAGTTGCGTTCTTGATCGTACTTATCATTAGTACTGTGCAATGGTTCGTGGACGGCAGGAAGCACTACACTGGACCAAGGGTTGAAGAGGCAGTGGGTGAGCAAGTCCAGGCGGCGACGAAGTCGTCAGTAGCAGGTACTGTCATGCACAAGAATGGCACACACAAGGCGGGCGGCCTTGACGTGGAGCCTTGATTCCTATCTCTGAAGCTATTCACAGTCGCTCTGGCATATGGTCGCCTTACTCGTATGTAAATCTGTATCTGCACAATGTATAAGTAGTTCGTTGTTACAATGCCCTTTGGTATCCGCATGTGATTTGATGTAAGAAAGGTATATTCCGAGACGCGAACGCGATATCGCAATGAGATGAAATGCCCGGGACCTGTGGAAAGCACTTCTGCGGCGAAAGCCCCTCATACACGAGGAAGGCTGCACAATGGTACTTGAGAAAATGGCTCGAGTGCCACGACACGGCGTGGTCAGTTGAAAGTCGAAGAACCGAGAGGGTCGGTGGGTCTGTGCTGACGACTGCATCCTAACGTTGGACTCCAGATATACATGAGAACATCCAAAACGTTTCCTTGAGACATACAACAACGACATCGGTTCTGAATGCGGTCCAGCCATACATGTCAGCGCTGTCTGGCCTCAATCAGAAGCGTCGTAAGATCAAACGTAACCCCCACACAGCAGTCGCACCTCGGAGCTCAACGATGGATATCGTCATCACACATCAAACAACCCTCGGATAACTGGTTATCTACAACACCCGTCCGTAGCAAACGACTACTCAGTACACAAGAGGCCAGAGCACCGAACGAACCGATTCAAGCACCTACACCTGCTGGACTCGCGTCTACGCCTGCTCCGTCGCCGAACTCCCGTGTCCTCCTTAGGGCAAACAACCTGTTCCACTCCTTCACGAACTCTCCGTCTCCAGAGATTCGCCGTCGAGCCGCATATATAAAGCAACATGCCTATTGTCCTCACCCTGATCATCGGCAGACTAGACAGCCTTCGAACCCCAACGATCCGGAGGCTCGGAAGAGCGGTGCATTACCACCTGCACACGTACGGTATGAGTGCCCGGACTGCGGCATACCGGTTTATTGTTCGGAGGAGCACTTCTTCGACGATTACGAAGCGCATTTGGAGATCTGCGATACACTGCGAGAAATCAATGAAGATGATCACGACTTGAGGTCGGGGAGGTTCTTCCCGGAGTTCGAATACCCCGGAGCGCAGATGGAAGAGGCACTAGTCAATATGACGAACTGGGACACGTTTCTATACTCAAGAGAATTCAGAGCAATCAATGAGGATAGAAGCCTAAGGCAGGCAACACGATTGCTGACGTACCCGGTGACGGTCGGAAGTGTATTGCATGAGTTGAGCCCGTACAATATCAGAAAGGGAGGGAGATTGACTACCGAGGGATTGAAGAGCTTGAGCGGTATGATGACAACGAGTTCTTTAGCATCTAATGACTTCGCTAACACCGCCAGCTTTGCGCTACACTCTACATCCTCCTCGCACTGGCGCCGGGCTTGACATCAAGGGTCTTCGCCCAAACCCTCCACCCACCCGCATCTTCATCCTTGGCGCCCGTGCCGAATCCTCGCTCCCTAGGGAAGTCTGGATCCAGCTGTCGCACCTCTTCCCACGCGTGGCCTTTCACCTCATATTCATCGGGCCCGAAGCAATGGCAAACCGGGACGCCGAGTTTCCTCTTCCTGAACGCACGCCCTCGAACCCGTTCGGTGCCATTGTCGAGGATCGCATATCGCATCAGATGAAAATATCTACCTTCGTAGAATACTACCACACCTTGCACAAAGCCGGTCTCTTCTACCCGTACGATCCCTACTTCGACTGCTTCATGCTCTTCCATCCCGGCCTAGGCCACCCGGCGGAGTCTCACGAGTGGGCGGAGACGCTACCGCTGCTGCTTGAGACCAAGGTCCCCATCATCAGTACAGGCTATACGGAATTCGACATGAAGCGTGACCTGGAGTGGGTAAGGCAGACGGCGGGTAACGAGGTAGACTTGTTGCTGGAGCCAGGTGAGAACAGGTTCAGGAGCTTGAGGTGGGATCTGAACGATCTGGATCCCGGGGATGTGAGCTGTGGAAACTGGGGACTGTGGGCGTTCAGGGGCAAGAGATACGAGACTACTCGGAGAGAAGGAGAGTAGTAGTGTGTTATCAGGTTCTCTGTAAGAGAAAAGAAAACTGCTGTTAGAATAGTGTTGTGCACAACTATTTCGGCACTCCGTCGGCGCGTGGGATGTGGGCATGTAATATGGTAGAGCCTTAGTCAACCGAAACGGACTTACCTCGAGTAGCCTTCCAGAAAATGCTACCCGTGTATAAATGACCCAAACAACTGCATTTCCTTATGTTATTGCAAAAGGTGGTCAATGGCATGTATGCAAGACTGCTATGCTCTCATGTGCACGAAGTCCTTTTGTTCTTAGCATGTGGTTCTATTGAAGGTGTGTTCGAAACAACTTGAGCGGCTATACTCCGGAACGTCGAACAGTCCCAGCACCGAGCTTCTTTCGATCTGAAAGTTGACATCCTCAAGTAGCTCACTTAAAACAATACTCAACCCTCTCCACGCAGGTTTCTGGCGTAGTACTAGATTTCAAAGCATTGTCCCTTCAAACAGAAGTGCTCTTGGAAGCGCTAGTATTGTTTGCGTTTTGCGCCTGAGGCTGTCGCCTGGCCGACAGCTCGCCCAAGATGGCCACCACCTCGTCGATGTTCATGTACTCTCTCACTATCCAACCACCCTCTGCTACGACACAAGCACTTCTCGGACAGTTTGCAGGCACAAAAGAGCAACAGATAGTCACCGCATCAGGCTCGAGAATTACCCTGCACCGCCCAGACCCTACCCTAGGGAAGATCACGACGATTCTCTCGCACGATGTTTTTGGCATCATACGGACCCTAGCATCGTTCCGTCTGGCTGGCAGCAACAAAGGTACGTTTCTTTATGTTATATATACGAGCTCCGATAGTGATTTCTCGAAGCACGCCGAGCAGGACGGCCCTCCGACTATCCGCGCCTCGCCAGATGAGAGCGGCGCCGCTCGAGCACCAAGAAAATCGCTTCAGAGCCGTGCTGAGGGTCTACAGATTACATCATCATAGGTTCCGATTCTGGTCGCATCACCATCATCGAATATGTGCCAGCGCAAAACCGCTTCAATCGCATCCACCTCGAGACCTTCGGTAAATCAGGCGTTCGGCGTGTTGTACCTGGTCAGTACCTTGCCACGGATCCGAAAGGAAGAGCGTGTCTCATTGCTTCGATCGAAAAGAACAAGCTGGTCTACGTTCTGAACCGGAATGCCCAAGCTGAACTCACGATCTCATCGCCACTGGAAGCACACAAGGCACAGACGCTGGTGTTCGCTTTGGTGGGATTGGATGTCGGCTACGAGAATCCAATCTTCGCTGCGCTGGAAGTTGACTTTAGCGAGTCGGATCAGGACCCAACTGGTGTGGCGTACGATGAGATCGAGAAACAGCTCGTCTACTATGAGCTGGACCTAGGTCTCAACCACGTCGTGCGAAAATGGACGGATTCTGTAGACCGGACAGCGAATATGCTCTTCCAGGTACCTGGTGGGGCTGATGGACCGAGTGGTGTACTGGTGTGTGGCGAGGAAAGCATCACGTACCGTCACTCGAATCAAGAAGCCTTTCGAGTTGCTATACCACGGCGCAAAGGTTCTACCGAAGACCCTGAGAGGAAAAGATACATCGTTGCAGGAGTGATGCACAAGATGCGCGGTGCCTTTTTTTTCCTCCTCCAGTCGGAGGATGGTGACTTGTTCAAGGTCACCATCGAGATGGCCGAGGACGACAACGGTCAACCAACCGGCGAGGTCGTGAGGCTGAAGATCAAATACTTCGACACCGTTCCCTTGGCCACCAGTCTGTGCATCCTGAAGAGTGGCTTTCTCTTCGTGGCGAGTGAGTGCGGCAATCACCATTTCTACCAGTTCGAGAAGCTGGGAGACGACGACGATGAGGTCGAGTTCGATAGTGACTCTTTCCCAGCGGACCCCAAAGAGCCGTACACAGCCGTCTACTTCCATCCGAGACTAGCTGAGAATGTCAACTTGGTTGAGAGCATTGACTGCATGAACCCTATCATGGGCTGTAAGGTGGCCAATCTGACTGATGAGGATGTGCCTCAGATCTACACGATCTGCGGCGGAGGCGCGCGGAGCAGCTTCAAGACACTGAAGCATGGTCTAGAGGTCTCCGAAATCGTTGAATCAGAACTTCCAAGCGTTCCCTCTGCGGTCTGGACTGTGAAGCTTAACCGCAACGATTCCTATGATGCCTACATTATCCTCTCCTTCACGAACGGCACGCTTGTCCTCAGTATCGGCGAAACAGTCGAGGAAGTCACCGACACAGGCTTCCTTTCCTCTGCATCCACGTTAGCGGTACAACTGCTTGGCGACGATGCTCTCATCCAGGTCCATCCGAGGGGCATTCGGCACATCGAAGCCGGAGGCAAAGTCAACGAATGGCCAGCACCCCAGCATCGCTCCATTGTCGCTGCTACGACCAACGCGCGACAAGTCGCTGTAGCACTCAGCTCAGGTGAGATCGTGTACTTCGAGATGGACCAGGACGGGACTCTAGCAGAGTACGACGAGAAGAGGGAGATGAGCGGCACTGTGACTTGTCTCAGCTTGGGCGAAGTCCCCGAAGGAAGAGTGAGAAGCTCTTTCCTAGCAGTAGGCTGCGATGACTCTACTGTTCGCATATTGTCCCTCGACCCGGACAGCACGCTTGAAAATAAGTCCGTCCAGGCGTTGACTTCCGCACCCTCGGGTCTTAGCATCATGCCTATGGCCGACTCCTCGTCCGGCGGCACTACCCTCTATGTGCACATTGGCCTCTATTCCGGCGTCTATCTACGTACTATGCTCGACGAAGTCACAGGCGAATTAACTGACACGAGGACGCGATTCCTTGGCCCGAAGCCCGTCAAGCTATTCCGCACCTCTGTCAGAGGTCAGAACTCGGTACTTGCGCTTTCGAGTCGGCCATGGCTGGGCTACAGTGATCCACACAGCAAAGGTTTCACGCTCACGCCGCTGAACTATGTCGGTTTAGAATGGGGTTGGAACTTCAGTAGTGAACAGTGTACGGAAGGCATGGTTGGTATTCAGGGACAGAACCTCAGGTACGTTCCGGCAATCTCGTCTTTCGTTTCTTCAATCCTATGATGACATCGTTCCATACGTCCTACACGTCAAAAAGACTAAGAATGCGGATATACAAACCATATTCCAATTGTTCCTTCTGAAAACGATTCCAACTCAACCCTAAGCATTCGCAGCATCAGAGCTTCGGGTTGTCCGCTGACCACTTAATCAAGGATCTTCACAATCGAAAACATTACTAAGAATCTCATCTCTGAGTCCATCCCCCTTTCCTACACTCCACGAGATTTTGTACGACATCCAGATCAGCCCCTTTTCTACGTCGTCGAGGCCGACAACAACATCCTCTCGACGAGCACGAGGAAGCAGCTCCTGGCTGATCCTTCCGCTGTGAACGGAGATGCAGCTGCAGCGAACTTGCCACCAGAAGACTTCGGGTACCCGAGAGGGAAGGGCCACTGGGGAAGTTGTGTTCAGATCGTGGACCCACTCATGACCAAATCGGTCCTCTCAACCATCGATCTTGAAGAGAACGAGGCAGCGGTCTCAATCGCCGCCGTTTCTTTTGCATCACAAGAGAACGAGACCTTCCTTGTTGTAGGTACTGGTAAGGACATCATCGTTTCTCCACGCTCCTCCACTTGTGGCTTCGTACACGTCTACCGCTTCCACGAAGACGGCCGCGAGCTTGAGTTCATCCACAAAACCCGCGTTGAAGCGCCCCCACTAGCCCTTCTCCCATTCCAAGGCCGGTTACTCGCAGGCATCGGCACCGATCTTCGCGTCTACGATCTCGGCTTGCGCCAGCTCCTGCGCAAAGCCCAACTCACCTCCGCAGTCCCTAATCTGATCACTGGTCTGCAGACCCAAGGCTCTCGCATCATCGCCTCGGACGCTCAAGAATCGGTGACGTACATTGTGTACAAATTCGCCGAGAACTTGCTCATTCCATTCGTGGACGACACGGTTGCACGCTGGACCACAGCGACCACCCTCGTCGACTACGAGACCGTGGCCGGCGGTGACAAGTTTGGCAATCTTTGGCTGTTGAGAGCTCCGGCCAAGGCGTCGGAAGAGGCGGACGAGGAGGGCAGCGGTGCCCACTTGATGCACGAGAAGCAGTACCTACAAGGCGCCCCCAACAAACTGGCACTGCAGTGCCACTTCTTCACCAACGACATCCCAACCAGCATCACGAAGACATCGCTCGTCGCTGGTGGCGCCAACGTGCTCCTGTGGTCGGGCCTGTCCGGTACCCTAGGAATCTTTGTCCCGTTCGTGAGCAGGGAGGATGTGGATTTCTTCCAGAGTCTCGAAGGTCATCTCAGGGCCGAAGACGCGCCCTTGGCTGGACGTGATCATCTGATCTACAGGAGTTACTATGTGCCGGTCAAGGGCGTCATCGATGGCGATCTATGCGAGCGTTACTTGCTGCTGAGTAGTGATAAGAAGATGACGATTGCGGCGGAGCTGGAGAGGAGTGTTAGAGAGGTCGAACGGAAGATTGGAGACATGAGGACCAGGGTCGCCTTTTAGCTATGGCATGGAAGAAGCTGGTGCCCGATGGCTTCTGGACATGGTAGATTCACTAGTTGGACTTGGGGTGCAAGACATACTTTCGTGTCGTGGTCAAAGGCGCCTTCGTGCTCAAATGCTTCGCCTACTGTAGCGTCTTCAATCTCAAGACGTCAAGCAAGCCCTCAATGTACCTATTTGCTTGAAACCCGTACTTCCTACTTGAACGCCTCAGGCCAACAGCGCTGGTGTCACCTCCCTCAAAACCGTCGAAACTCGTACCTGCATCCAGCAGCACCAGGAAACCCTCGCGCTTCTTCATCCCTACCGTCCCTTCCGGCCCGTGAACATCAATCGACAACGACCACATGCAATTGGACGTGCTCCTTCCCCTCAACCTCACTCCGCCCGGCCGCGGAGTCATAACTCACAGGCCGCAGCTCCTCGTCCATGTCCCCCGTCGTCGGCGGGCGCGGCCCCGATCGGCTGGTCCTGAAGTTCCAGCCTGCGATCCCGAGGGAGAGGAGCTGCAGCACGAGGACGGGCAGCATGGCGAAGAGGGCGAATTGCTGCATGTGTGGTGTCAGCGATCGTGGTCCCCGTTGCTAGTGCAGTGCGGGCCACTCGGGTCGTGGCTCCGATCGGCAGCTGGGGTTGGAGGGAGGGGTGCAGGATGGGGTAGGCATGGGCGCTCACGCTCTCGACGCACAACCTCCTGAAGTCCTTCGGTGCGCCACGTGCCGCCATCGCGTTGCCGACGCCGAAGGTGCGCCCGCTCCATCGGCACGTCCATGTCTGGATCGTGTCGCGTTCGAGGGGCCCTGCGTTGTTGAGCGTGGCGGCGAAGGCGATGGCGCTGATTCCGATGAGGAGGGCGGGCAGGGTCGTTGCTACGACGAGTAGGAAGGGTCGCGATGGAGAGGAGTGGACCTGCGTTACGGGATTCCTATGTCAACGACGAGCTCTCCGGCTTACAGTTGTTACCAAGAGGGGCGGGATGTCATAGATGGGTTGTCGGTGTGCAGAGCGGCTACTCACAGCAGAGACGCGCGGAACCCCTAGATATAGCAGTTTCAGGACCACGATGGCGGCAGCGGTGCCGAGCAGTCCTTCTGTGCCTCTGGTGTCGAAGTGCTGCGGCCACAGATACAACCACCACGGGTCTACGGATCGCTGATTACGGAAGATGGCGAGAGAGTGGGCTGCGCAGCCGAGAATGGCGGCAGCGACGAGGAGAGATAGGATCGAAGAGGCCAGTTGTAGGCGTTGGGGTACGGAATTGGCGAAAGGCATCTTGACAAGGATGAGGACAGTGAATCCGCCTATACTATAAGGCTTTCTTCGAGTCTTTCCTAGGACCGCCGTCTCAGAGCGTGGAGGAGAAAGGAGACCTGGGCAGAGCCAAAGTAGAGTTGAGTTTCCTCAAAAATGCCTATAAGACAAACCCGTCCGACCACGCAGATACAACGAAGACCTGGACGGAGTCACTCCAACAGCCGACACATGGACAGAGGTCGGAAAAGGCATATGGGGTGGGGAAGGTTTCTATTGATATTCTGCCTCGAGATGCGAGACGTGGTCTGCTAATAGCACAGACGGGACAAGAAAGATCCGCAGAATCGAGGGGATCCACTAACACCCCGTCTGACACCTCGACGCCCAGGAGGCCCACCAGTTGACCTGCAAGTAAGCGCTCTGAAGCCGAGACCTGCACCAATGGATGCGTTATCCTCATACAATGGTACGCGGGATCAAGGCCTGGTAGCCGCGGGAGGGAGGAAGGCATTGCACTGCGCTGAAACACCGAAAGATGGATGGGTGCATTATGTGTTAACTGTTGTGTGATGGAGGATGCAGGAAGGTGATTCGGTGGTCGAGGATTCATGTCGGCGCTTCGACGGACGCCCGCAGCCCCGTATTCGCGGCAGTGAATCTTCTCGACTTTGGAGGGGTTGGACTGCCGACGCTTTGGCCTGTGATCGAGCATCGCTCGCGTAGCTGTAAGCGAGACTCTGACGACTCTAGATCTGCTTCATCTTCAAGAAGAGCATAGTGGCATTGCAAGTGGGGTGGGAGCTACTCAGATGCTTTGGTCTCAACTTGGGTGCAGGAACGCGATCATGGAATGCTTGACATGTTCGATATCTTTGCTCTCTGTCAACGGTGCTGAGATATCTTATAAGCGTCAGACCAGCAATCAACTCCATCTAGTTATACACGAGGATGTACACAGATCGTTTCTGCACGCTTCGGTTGTGGAAGATCATGATGCACACTTGGCTTTGGTGCAATCTGACTGGTCTCCCCATGACAGCTTCACACAATGAACTGCTCTCCCAAGGCGTGCGGTCCCCTTGGACGCACCACTGGCCCATCGCATCCTCCGCACCGTTGCCAGTGTTCGGCAGGAGAGCCGAGTGTGCTCTCTCACAACGCTTCCGCTTGGGGAGGAGCTTGGCCCGAAACAGAGTGCATCGCTCTTGAGAAAGACGTGGGACACTGAATCTCTTCGCAAGGTGTCGCCACACGCTCCGTAGAGCTGCTGGCGAGCTGGTAGACCATGAAACCAGGAAACACAGAGTTGACTGGCTTTGGCTGCTTTGTCGTTCACTTGTCGGCGCGCTTCTTTGATGTCTTGTCGTCCTTCTGATAGACGTTCTTCTTCTTCTCATCCTTCTTGCCGATAGGCTTCTTGGCTCCAGCTTGCTCGGCCTTGCCAGCTTTCTCCGCAGCCTTCTTCTGCTCGGCCGTACGCTTCTTCTCGGCCTCGGCCCTCTCCTCAGCTTTCTTCTTAGCAAGCTGATCCTTAGCTTCTTGAGTCATCTTCCGCTTGATGACCGCGACCACTTTCTCCTCGATTTGAAACCCAAGACGTGCCGTGGTTTGGCGCTCACTATTAGCCGCTGCGGAACACCATACATAGCGGGCATCTTTGCGGGTTTGCTCTCTATTGCGTTCGTTGAGCAACCATATGATCCGTTCGTCGTCGGACTTCAGCAGACTCCTGTCTGCGTTAGACTTGGGAGGTTCTTTGAGACTTCCGACGATCTTCTCCAAATTGGCCTGGGGAAGGTCCTCCCGTTTCTTCTCCCAGCCTTGCAAAAAGCCGGTAGGATTCGGAGTAATGATCCAGCACTCCATCATTGGCTTGCTTGGCGTGGCAGCTTGTTTCGGTTTCGATTCCGGTTTAGGTTCTGGTTTTCGTTCTGGCTTTGGTTCCTCTTTCGCGTCGGGCTTCTTCGGCTGCTTCGCGTCCCGAGTTCTCGCCACGGTCTTCTCTCTCAGCCTCTCCTCGATGACCGTTTGGTTTGCCACGAGGCCCAGTGTGACCAGATGGGCCGTCAGCTGCGCCGTGCAGACGCCGAGATGCTTCTGCACCTTCTCGACATCTTCCTTGCCTCCGGCCCACCAAGTTAGGCTCTGCCAAAGTCCGACGACCTTGTACTTCACGAGGAGCTCACGAGAATGGTTCAACGACCTCTCACATTCCCGTAATGGAACGCGTAGTTTTTGCTCCATGGCAGAACCCGGCTTTGCTACCTCTTGCACCAGCTCGAGCGTGCTTGCCATCATCAAGACATCCTCTTTCACGACCGCTACATCCTCTGGAGCTGCAGCACAGGAATCGTAGATGTTCCACGCCAATCTGACGAGCATGACAATCTCACCGGCTGAGATGCCGGCCATTTGGAGACGAATTGAGCCCCCGCGGGTAGATAGGAAATGCTGGAAAGTGCGTGAAAGCTAGTTTACAAAGTCCCTGTGTAGAGACGAGGATGCCTGACTGTGAGAGGAGAGAGATCTGCACGGAGTGAACGGAGAGATGAGACGAGGCATGGATATATACTGCAGACGCCAAACTGGGCGCTGCGGGGCGGAGTCCGTACAGAATGCGGCGCAGCGGACGAGGCTGCAGCTCATCATGTCGGCGCTTCACACCTGAAGTGTCAAGAATCACCGTCCAAAAGTCGGTGTAAGTGACGTGTTGAGTCATACTCGCAGTGCTGACCGGTTGTTGTTGTGGCTTTCAGTTGCACAAGCTTGGCGGGTGCGACGTATGATTGCCTTGCGTTCAAACTCCAAGGTAGTTCGGTCCAAATTGTTGTGTAGGAGTGGCCCGATAGCGTCATTCTGTTCCTGCATCCATGGACACAACTTCCACCCGGTCAGACAACTAGAGACTGGCCTCAATGCTGCAAGTCTAGAGCTTTGCCGTAGCCGTCGGTCGTCGGACATTCAACATCACGTTTACTTGTGTCGACTGTGATACATCATCATCTATACGCACGCACAGGTCCAATGCACAGGGTCCCATTTGTACGCAGAGGAAGACCCAGACGATGTGCAGAGTAGTTTCGTGTGCGTACTGTCGAAGTCAGATGAGGAGAAAGGAGTGATGCTGACAGAAGCTGTCAAGAGAGATGCAAAAGGAATCCCAACAAATCAGCGCCCGAGATGGTTCCCTATTGGTTTTGAAGCTCCATTTCCCTTCCCATCGTGGTGAAACAAGAAATGATCGTTGCGTCAATTTCGTCCCTGAACTCGCTCTCCGTCGACCCAACTCTGCGCCCCCGAGAGTGTGACTTAGACCTTGATAGCAAACTGCTTCAAGTACTCATAGTCGGCGACATTGGCATTGACGGTATCCTGGATGACCTTGGCGCCCTTCTGGCCGTACTTGGCAACCCACTCGTCGTAGTGATCCTTGTTGCTCTTGACTTTCTTTTTCTTCGGCGCAGACGTTAGCACATGCAATGCAAATCAAACGCAAAGCGACAAGGTGGCCCCGCACTCGCAATCAAATCACACCACATCCTCATCCACTTTTCAAGAGCTGGAAGAAATGAACGTATGGAATGATAGAAGAGAGTGGGGGAGGAACGTACGTGCAGTCTGGGCTTGAGCTCCGAAGAGTGGATGGCGTCCTCGTGGAAGCCCTTCCACTTCTCAAATGCCTCTTTGGCGCAGCGGTGGTCTTCTTCGTTATCCCACTTCAGCATCTCGGGCGAGTACTCGATCCCGACGCTCTTACAGTAGGCCTCGATGATACCGGACGGGTTGTCCAGGAGGTCGTCGGCATCGACAACGCAGATGTCGACTTTTCCTTTCTTGCCAGTTCCGTTAGTCCCGTTGCTGGTGTGCCCATTGGTGCTGTTGGTGCCGTTGGTGCCATTAGTAGAGTCTTGGCCGGCTATGGCAGGACCAACTTGTTCCACGCTTTTGAGGTAGTCGAAGACGCGGCGGAGTTCGTCGTAGCCGGCTTCGGAGGGCATAAAGTCATAGAAGCCGGTGACCTCGTCGAGAGGTGGGATGGTGCAGCGGTAGTACGATGGAATGCTGGAGCGCGGGTGGCGGATGAGAAAAGTAAAGTGAAATTGCTCGAGGATAGCCTCAGGAACAACGGTTGGGTTGTTCGGCTCAGCAGCGGTGGGGTAGGGGTACGGGGACGCCCCGTTGGCCGAGACGTCGACAGCCGAATCGACCAGAGGGGCTGACGTCGTCAGATTCTCCGAAGGATTGTCGCCATCAGGGGTGCTGCCATTTGTCCCCACGCCACGCTTCTTGCTCAATAGAGACGGGGCGATGGAGGCGGGTTTGCCATTCGGTGGGACCAGATAGTGGGTGATGTCCTTGATGAAGAGGCGTTTTCCCTGTGTAGGAGGTAAGTAACCACAGATGTGAAGGAAGCGTGGCTCGGTCGCTCGACGTCGAGTATGGCGCTGTGGTAATGTCTTGGTGTGAAACGATACACGTGTGGTGTAGGAGATCGTCAACCGAATGAGGGATGGGTGTTGTGTCGCACAGGTTGAGCTGTAGTCGATGCCCCAGGAAGTCTTGTCTGAACAGTCTCTAAATCAAAGCTGGCAAAGACGCAAGCACGCAGAAAGGATAACGAGGTACGGGTGGATGAGGAGAGTTCTTTGTACTTGAGGCTAATGAATCGAGTATATAGCAGAGATTCAATGGAACGACTGCGTTGAAAAGAAGAGATTATAAGACAGCAACATGTGAAGGCAGTGGAGGGCTGATCATTAAGCACCGTCGCACTGGGGAGAAGGAGGCCAACCTCAGTGTTCTCCCGATGAATCCTGTCGAGAATAGTCTTGAATGTCGACTCGCTGAAGCCACTCTCTAGTCTAGTCTTCTCATCCTCTTCGTATCTATCGCTAAGTCTTTCAGGACCAAAGTAGAAAGCGTCGCCAAACGGCTCGTGCACGCATTTTAGAATGTCTCGGCGGGTCATGAAGACCTGTGGAAGACAGAGTCAGCGGTGGGTCACGCATTCCAAGCAGTATCGCTAGACTGACTCGCTCGAAAGCTGTGGAGCATGCCCTTGGATGGGTAGCTACGAAGATAGGCTTGTTCGACATTCTTTCAGTCGGAGCCTCGCGTCGGTGGTATATATTCCAAGACCTTGGGCGCGGGTCACTTAGACTGGATAAAGAGGCAGCGGCAGTTCAAGTGTGTTTCAAATTGAGCAGCGTGCAACTACGAGGCCAAAGAATAGCAACGTAGGTTATGGAGACCAAGAAGGCCGGAAATCGGTCGCCTAAATATGATTTCGAGTCTTTGTTAGGGCGACCAAGGATTGGATCGGCCCTGTAGTGGATGGGTGCATCTCTGGCCCGGGGACGTCCAGTCACGGTTGACCGGCTGCCCTGACATGCAGGCCCTGAGACGGCGTCATGCTTCTCGGCATGAAACGTTCGGCGTCACCAATAGACATGCACAACTGGACATGGTCGGACATGGAAAAGGAAAACTCGGTCGCTCACTCAACCCACTAACTCATGCCCCGCAATCTAGACCGTAGGGACGTGCTAAGGCAACGCCGTCAACGTCAGCGAGGACCGAACGGTGCGGAGCAAGATCGGGCTGAGTCTTGTACAGCGTCCGTCTGCCGGTGCTGGAGTGCAGTCCTGATAACGTCTCAGCGTGGGGTTCGTTGATGTTGCTATACCGAACGTACTTGCTGTTTGACAGGACGTCGGTGGCCGAAGCGTGCAGGAGCACGCCATGTAGAAGCCTTCCGATTCATCACAAGCTGCAGAGATCATGCCAGCTTCGGGCCGGAAGCATGTCAAGAGATGGCTGTGCAGCTCGTACAGGATTGGCCAGGGTAGCCTTTTGCGGATGTGGCTCCGTATCGTGAAAGCTGGAGCTGTTCTGTTCCTCGATAGAAGCATGCAAAAAGTGAAATTGGACGCGGTCGGGATCGGCAGTGTAGACGTCTGACACGCAGCAGAAGATGAGCCAAATGCTGTAGCGTGTAGGAAGAAGATGGTGCTCGCACGTGAATCGACAAGCTTCACATGGGCGTATGAAACCTACAGCCCCACGAGGGAACACCTGCAATGCAGAGGTCAAGATCCCTGTGCAGCGCAGAAAACCGGTCCGTATGTCTGAGACAATGGAGAAGGCCAGACAGCACATTGAAGTAGTCGTTGGAGCATGATAGGGCGAGGAAGGATGTTAGAGTGGTGAAAGGTCTACGTGATAACAAAACGCGAGAGGATGAGCGAGGAGGTGAACCATACAAGGTGAGCATGTTGCTGAATTATATGAGAGAAGTAGTGTTTGTATTTCAGCGCCTACACAAGAACCACCCAACGGTCCCAAGCGAACCAGGAAATTCAAAGACGCCGCCCAGAAACCTATATCCCGGACCTCAAACCCTGAACGCCAAAGGTCCCAACTCCCTACTCTTCCATCGCCTCAGCACCGGCATCAGCGCCAGCTCCAGCCTGCCCATCCCTTCGCAGCGCACCCACAATCGCCTCAATCGCTCTGACCTCCTCCGGTCCAATCCTCCTGCCCAAGCCCACGCTGCCCTCTGCATTAAGATCCACACCACGACGCTCCAGATGTCGCCTCGTCTGACTCTCAATATAAGCTCGCCGCTCGCCAGCAATGGTTTCTTCGTCTTCTACTGGTGCATCTGGCAGAGCAGTGAGTTTCGGCCGCAATGATGCGAGGAGGTTGCGCAGGGCGGGGAGTTGAGCGAGCGCGAACGTCGTGTTTTGCGTGAGCGGGTTGTGGGCCGTCGTCGTGCTGATGCCTAGGGTTTTTGCGGCGTGCGTCGAGGTCAGGAAGGCGAAGGGTGCGGATGGTTGCGCGGACATGGAGTCTTTAGTTGGAGAGCTGCTGGGTTCGGTCTTGAATGCTGTAGAGGCAGAGCCAGAGATGAGTAATTGCAGTTGCTGTATGAGTGCCTCATTTCGCACTGCTTCGGCTTGCAGTGCCACTTGCAGTTTCTCGGTTTCTTGGACCTTTCGCCGGAGGAGCTGAATCGATTCGAGGGTCGGGTCATCGGCCTTTTGAGGTGTGAAGTCCAGGTTCTGTTATGTACGCGTACGGTCAGCTCTCCATGCAGACAACCTCATAGCCAGGATTGACATGTTGCATCATCTGGTTCGAGTCCAGCCTGAACCAACAGCGGTAGACGGACCTTATAATGATCCAACCGTATCCAGCTCGTTAAATCCTCCGGCACAGCCAACACGTTCCTCAGCACGTAGATCTCCAGCTTGTCGAAGTTCTTGTCGACTGTAGAGTTTAGCAGCGTCTCCAGTTGCTGCACGCCATCCTCGATCTCCTGTCTGGCCTCCGGGTAGCTCTCTGCCCCATCGCCATCAGTCTCTGGGATCCTTCCTTCATCTGCAGCTTTCTTGTCGAAGCCGAGAGAAGAGGGAGAGGCGTTGAGAAGTCCTTCTTCGACTGCATTGACGGCACGGAAAACGAGTTCGTTCACGGTGTTGATCACATCGTCTACGAGGGTCTAATGGGAATGCTTGTCAGTCGCGGCGCCTGCGGAGGGCTGAGTGAGGGGCCTTCGTACGAGAGGTGTGTATCGGAAGTGTTCGGTCAGAAGCGAGGTTGCGTTCTGTCTCAGCTGTGCCATTGTGAAGTTCTGTGGAGCGATGTTGAACTGCTCTTACGTGCCGGCGCAAAGTTATGGTCGCGCATATACACGCGAGGCGAATGTTTACTCCAGGAATTAGAGTTTACGCCAAAGAAATGCCCGACCCGTGACGACGGGACGTTTTACGTATAGAAACCCCCCGCTTTGCGCGTAACATCGACCAGAATGACTTTCGATGTGAATGCTATATTATTGTCTGACCGTACGACGAGTATGCAGTTCTTCTCCAGCCTTCGCGCATCTCGGGAAGACAATTGTACGCGCCAGTCAAAGATGAAACACTACTTCCGAATCTCGGACGTACTCAGTCCCCAGAATGGAACTACTACAACAACAACAAAGCAAATGCACCTGCCAATCCAGCACCCAAAAGGCCCTGGCCCACAAACTCGCCGGGTCCTCGGGGCCCAGCATTCGTTGTCTGCTGAGCAGGAGCAGATGCGGAAGAAGATGCCGCCTTGCTTGTGGCTGTCCCAGCGCTTGAACCAGTGCTTGACCCAGTGGCCGATCCGGTGGCCGACCCGGTCTTTGACCCAGTACTTGACCCACTGGCTGCCGTGGTGCTTGCAGCAGCCGATGAAGACCCCACAGCCAAGGTCGAATTGGCGTTTGGGCCTTTGGGGGACACGTTGGCAGGTGCCTGCTTCGCGGCTGCAGCGAAGGCAGCGGTAGTGTTGCCTGTCGTTGGACTAGATGGTACGTCATGAGCGTTTGAAACCACCCGCTTTATGCGCGATCGGATACTTACGCATTGATGGCACCCACCATGCCAGCTTGGCAATGCTCACCCTGCGAGCAGTAGTAGTAGATCGGCTCCGTATCTGGTACCATGATTGTGAACTTGGGCATCGTGTTGGAGCCGGCAGCCACTGGCATGAAGCCCGAGTAGAAGCCCGCGTATTCTGACGAGACTTGCTCGATTGGCACACAAGGGCTGGCGAAATCCGCTTGGACGACTGAATGGTTCTATGGAGCATCACGGATTAGACGGGGATGGTGTTGTGCCTCTGGTCCTGACATACCCTGGAAGTGAACTGGAACTCGATCATGGAGCCCGGTGCCGCTTGGATGTTGCTTGGCTGGAAGACAAGCCCATTGTTTGCGCCTACCATGACGACATTAATAAAGCTTGAGTGCTGCAGGCTAGCTTGGAACTGCGCTCACTCGTACTTACCGCTACAGTGTTGCTCCTGTCTCTGTACTAAGCTCGTGTGACCCTCGCTCTGCCCCTGCCAAGCCATTCAGCAAGAAGCTCGAGCTCTAGACTCCAAACTCCCATTACTGACTCCAAGCCCGAAGAGATTCCTAGCACGCTTTTTCCTTCCGATTAGAAATCGAGCAGCAACTGCGGTGCTAGCTTCTCCAGGTCCTCAACGTCCAGGAAGCCCTCTCCTACTGCACCACCATCTGCCTCCTCTCTTTCTAGAGCTGCTCGTGCCACAGCCTCCCTTACGAAGGTCTCCACGTATTTTCCCACAACTTGCATTGCTTCCGTCCCAACCCTGACGTCCTTGTTCACGAAACCCTCATGCAGTAACCGTGCTAGTAGCTTTCGCGGTATGGTGGGCGCGTCTTGCGACGCAGGTGGAGGCGCAGCAGCGGCTACTGCCGATGCGGTCGTGAATCCTGATCGCCGTGTGTTGCGATCATCTGATGAGATATCCTGCTCCTCATCGTCTTCGGTGTCTGGGGCCTCCTCTTCGGACGAAACCACCATGGGTGCTGGACGCTTACCCTTTGCAGTGGAGGACTTGCCGTGCGTGGAGTTCCTGGGAGGCCGACCGCTTGCCGGCTTGGCTTGTTCTGTAGAGGGTTTGGTGACTTTCGTGGGTCGTGGTGGTTTGAAGCTGGATCCTTTGCGCTTGGCTGGACCGGTGGTCGGACGCGCCGGCGGCATATTGGAGTGGGTATGTGGAGGTAAGCTGGCAGACAGTGAAGTTCAGAGGAGACGGGG